>JAHZNE010002367.1:0-18061 GCA_027744055.1 Callyntrura sp. NNG-2020
CAAATTTAGGTTAGGTTGGGTTGACGTTACGTTGCATCAGCGGAAATTTATATAGTAAATTCCATACTGCATCCCTGGTTGGGATGCAGTATGAAATCCCGATTCCTTACTTTAACCCAACCGAGAGAGACTTAATAAACTTTGACAGTTGCGTCAATCAATTTTGATATTATTTATTTAGTTTCTACTTTTTCGCTGTGTATATTAAGCCACAAAATTCAACACTTTTAAAAAATAAACATTTACATTTTACAATACCTACAGAGAGCCCCTTTACACACATCGATTCTGACTTTGTTGGTTGAATGCACACACCAACAACACAGAAACCAGAGACATCGAGAGGAGGTTCGACTAGCACATGAGTCATGATTAGAGGAGAAAATATCATTCATCGATTCACTATTCACTTCTTTCAAATGGATATATTTACTCTGTGCTTTGGGATTTGATTTCAACATAAACTATATCAAAGGACGTAACAGTAACGATACTCGAGGCTGGTTCGTGTAATTTGGGATCTAACCGAGTGTTCGAGTAAACCAACATAATTATGACTTCAAACGAGTGTGATTCACTCACATGGGGTAGTTTCCGATGATATAGCCGTTTATACATATGATATCAACAGTTTCGACTGGGTTTTAACGTGATACACACACACATTCTGAATAAATCTATCACGATCCACGATTTTCAAGGAAATGCTGGCCGTCTCGAATTATCCTAATTTTAATTTATATCCGTCCTTCTATAACCTTCCCTATAATACTCTTACGTGTACTTTACTCCTTTTCCTTCCCTCCTTTTTCTTGTGAAACCACAATACATCATGCGTGCATCATAGCACAACATGAAATTGTGTAACAACGACTATATATGCACCGTGCGTAGTGTTCGACATCCTATCCTCCGTCTCATCTTGTTTTTCCTATAAAGACGAAAAGAAAAAATGGAGGTCTTATAATTCTGATTTAAAGTTTTCTCTAATCCCAAATGTCACAATATATCATTTTTTGTGTATTTTTAATTTCGAGAGGTTCAACCCTCCGTCTTATACTCTGTCATCGGATACAATAACGTCCCTTTCGTGGGATGGAGTGATTATGTAATTGTAATGTATACTCAAGTAGAGAGGGATGACGAGAGACTGGTGGTGTAGTGGTAGCAGTATTGGATCTAAAGAATGGTTTTCTTTTCCTGTGAAACTTGAAGATACATGGGGTTGGGGTAAGATCACGAATCACGATACGATGCGATACAAGGGTGAATAGGGAAGTTGGTTGTCGTGTCTTCAAGCATATTTTGTATTCTTTATTAAGTTTCTGGAGATTTTTCTGGCTCCAAGAATCAGAGTACCTACTACGATGATGATGGTGCTGGCTACAAAAAATATTCCACGTCACAGTAGGGTACGTACGTTTGCTTTTCTGACTTTGTCTTCCCTCTGAACGTTAAAAGTTAAACGTGAAATATACAAGCACGATAGGAAAAAAGTAAAGTAGAATCATGTGTCCCTTAAGAAGTAACAATATCTTATATTGACTCGTATTTCTTGAAAATGTTTGTTTGCTTGCCCCAGATGTGAGTTCTCGTAAAACGAACACAAAGATAAACTGACAAGTGATAAACTGGCGAGAGAGACCATTACTTTTATTTTTCAATTTTTTAACTCTCCAACCGAGAGCCTTCAGTCCATCGATATAACCACTGTGTACTACTGTGTACACATATTTTGTCACAATGGGTGACTTATTGACTGAAGTGTTTTTCTCATTCCAACCATTATTTATAGAGGTTACAGATGGAAAACAGATAAAATACTTGTGCTTTTCTTAATTTTAGCTGCCCATGTATAACGGATTCGTAGAAAACCTACGACAACCACTACCACTCGCTTGGTATTTTTATGTTCTCATAAAATTACTTTTCGACTCTGACCCACCATGCTGCGCTGGAAAGCGTGTAAACTTTGTCCATTTCAAGGATCAAAGATAGACAGAGACATTGAAATGTTTTAAGTTTCAAAACCTCTTTGCTTTATGACGTTTTTTATTAACTAGCTCAATTATACTTTTCCTATGATTACATATGCCTTCCCGAAACTCTGAAGGGTTGTTGAAATAGTCATAAAACAGGGACCCGTAATAGGAGGTTGCTTTTATTTTTCAATACTAGAAATGAATGTTACAATACGTTTGACCGATATATGAATAATAATAATAATTATAATAATAATAAAGAGGACAAGCTATATCCAAAAGCAATTATGAAAGAGTGACGAAAATTCAACCAGTTTTATTGATAAAATAAGCTGATCGATCCTTAGAAGTTGTTTCTCAGGAAAAACTCTGTATTCACATTATGCCTAAAAATATTTCATACTTGTGTCATCAAGGTAGAAAGGCGATTACAACTTTTCATTACAAACACCCTGAAAAGCTATGGAGTGTTGTTGAAAGTGTTGAGTAGACTGCTTTTACTCTTACCATCTTGAACATATTCTCTTTTCTATCTATCCCTGGATCTTTTCTCTCTTTAGTACAATACGAATATATTAACGGAATCATCTATCGGATATATTAAAAAGTGTTTTTAATACTCTTTATTGGACTTGCTTATCAGCGTTGTAATTTTTTTTTACAGTTCGAAAAAAAGGAAGTGTAATACTCTGTCTCGACTCGATGCAATAACTGCGCATTTACATACAATACAATATTACAAATGTAAAGTAGTTCAATGTTTGGTGGACGACGAAGATCACCATGATCTTCTTGGATTTGCTTCCTTCGAGCAGACATTTCATTTGCTTTCGTGAGACGCTGGACGACATGGTCGATCATCACTACCACGTAGTCATAAAAGAGCCCTCATCCATGGACATCATTTTGAGATTGATCTTTTATATTGGTAAATACACAATGTTGTGGCATGCTTAGACTTGAGCGCTCTTTTCATTCCACGTCTCCAGTATTACTGTTTTCAGTCTTCTGTCCAGCTATTTTCTTTTTTGCTGCTACTATCGCTGGTGCCATTGACATGTATAGATCATTAGATCAAGCTTGGAGTAACATGGAATGACGGTGTGTGCCTTGTCGAGGAGAAAACATCATGAAAAGACCTTGTTAAGATTTTCTCAAACACTTCTCCTCTTCTCGGTGTACAAACCTTGAGCCAAGTAATATATGAGGCGGGGTTGATTTTATACGAATCAACTCATCAGTAACGCTTTTGGGCTCAACAATGGAACGACGAAGAAAGTGATGATGACGAAAGTCATGATGAGCCAGCAGATATATTGAATACTCATGAAAGTCGGTTGCATAAATAAGCAATAAATACCTTCTTCACTTAGCTATATGAGCTGTGTGTACATGTAGATATAGAATATAATAGACAAAAGTACAATAGGCCATCTACATAATACTCTATGGTAGCATTGTGTAGTGTGATGACTACATTTTACAATATAAAAATACTTTAGGTTCTTGTTTGGAATCAGATTGAATTTTTTACTTTAAATAAGAAAAAGGTAAGATCCAATCTCGTAGTCAGTCTCCGCCACTCCATGTACGCACGTAAGTACCTCGAGTATTGTTAGCAAAAGAATTGAATTGAACAGTCGACAAAGAGAAATAAGATTAAAATAGAAAAATCAAGAGGAGAAAAACCAGGTAACGCTTGACGGAAGACAACATCACAATGACACAATGCTTCTTCTTCTTCTCATTTTACTACTAAAATTTCTGTTGTACTTCCACGCAAAAAAGACATCATCCTGGGTAATTGTTGTTAGTGGCTTAAAAGTTTCAACAATCAAAAAGCTACTTTTGTGCTGGGCTAACAATTGTTGTGCATTTCAAACCATCTGTTACAAAGTGAAGATGATGCTATGTTGTAGGACACTTTATATATTTAACTAACGACTATATTTTATCCATAACTTCTCAAACCGCCAAATTTTCGTCGAACTCCAAATACGTTCATATATGCAAGTCATAAAATATGTAGGTGGATTTCAAGATTCTACATATGTTTAGTTTGAAAATATTCTAAAAATTCGGAATTTACAATATAAAAGGGTCTCTGGCCCACATGTAAACATTAGAATATTGGAAAATCGGATACGAAATATTTATTTTAATTTGAACAACAAACAAATACAATAGAAATATCTTGAATATCTTGATACAACTATATTGCACTCATCTTTTTGCTGCCCAATTTACATCGTATTCAAACGAGAGGAAAATTGGTTTCTCTTCACTCTTCACTTTCTTCCTTCCATCATTATCATAGACTATAGACTTACATGTGACCTCTTCAAAATAAATATACGCATGGAACTCCAAAAACCAGACATTTCCCCATATGTTGCCTCTTCTATTATTCATACATTAGTCGTGTTAACCAGTTATGGTATCCAACTTCTCCTCCCTCGCTGCTCACTACCATCAACCTCATTCACCATCCTCATTATTACCGCAGGAAATTTTGTGTACACACCAGGAGCTTCCTTTCGTTGCCGTAAAAATCGTTTTAAATGCACTGGACGTTGTGATGCCGTATTATTATTTCCTGGTAGGAGGTTTATATTCGAACAGTCACTTCAGCGTTGGAAAAAGAATACCTCTATATACCCTGCTAGGGAAGAGCACAATGCACTGCACGAGACTCATGATAAGAAGATGAAGGCAGTTAGAGAACTTTATTTATTTGTACTGCTACAAAAAGGCTAGTTTCCCTTCTTTGCAAGACGTCTTCCTGCAATAACATTCATTTTTATCTGACCGAAACGCTGGCTCCCTGCATCTTCTTGGTATTTATGAAAAGCAAACAAAAGAAAGCAAAGCCATAGCAAAACTTTCATAAACATCATAAAGGCACATGCACATTGCACAGTCAGTTTATCTCACGTCTTTTTTTCGTCTCTCTCTCTCTCTTTCAAATGTTTTGGTATTGACTGTGATTTCTTCTAGCTCTTCTGGTGTAGTAGTCTCGGTACGCGTACCCAAGATATTACGGTGAAGTGCGAAGGGTTATCGTGCCATGCATGCAATAACAAACTATATTGACGCTTTTTATTGGTATACTGATAATGCGTCACAGGCAGTCACAGAGGAGTGAGCAACAATACGGCAGAGTGATATTTAACTCGAGACTTTGTCTCGATATCTAATATTATTTATGCTACTATTGTGAGTTGCTCTTCGTCCAGCAGAGAATTGCTCAAGCCCTCTTTTTTTAATGCTTGGTATGGTAATCTCAGGGGAATAGTTACTTTTCAAGAGGCCTGATCCACAGCTAGAGCTACACATGCCACCACCCGCCACCGGTTATACAATTAGGATTCAAGAGGTGTAACTTCTATGTAACAATATTAACAAATTCTAACAAGATGCTTTATGTTTTTTTCTCTCTCTACCACTGTTGCTTTTGCTGAGCTTGTTTAACTTTCATAACATAAATCTGTAATGTAATGTTTATGACTGAGAAACGGCAAGGGAAACTGGCTACCTTATTAGTTATGAGTGCAGGTTCCAAAGCGTATATATAACTTTTTTTGTGCTTTCCTTTGTTAAATATTGCATTACCACATTACCTAACCGCAAACAGCTATAAAAACGTAAAGGCATAAGAGGAGCATAAAGATGAGTTGTGTATACAGTCGTTGAGCAAAATGTGTCTATCCTTATCCTGGCGTCGTATTACTAACCATATCACGAACACCAAGACAGAGCAAGGGTGATGGACTGTGATAATATGTTCGTATGCAACTTTTCTGTTTGAAATTCCTCATTTTTCAAGCTGGAAGCATAGCAAATACAAGTTATTTCTATTTATTTTGTTCAGCGTTAGGAGAGAAAACAATAATCAGAAAGTATTGTTTGGACGAGCAGGCACATTAGATTCTCTTTTTGTGTGTGCATAATAAATAAACATCATGTAGACATTAAAACAGAAAATGTGCAAATGGATTTTCTTGAACAAAGTCAACAGCCATCATTGAGACGTGAGAAATCAGAATGAACGAAGAAGACAAATAAATAATTTCTAATATGTAGAGATACATATACAGTAGCAGTTTAATGTTTCTTGCATTTTCATGGACGTCTGACTTGACAAAGTAACACGAGGGGTAACTTGGTTAGGTCAATATTGTTCAGTTTACAAGATGCAGTCTACTAATGAGGCAGACGAATACTATTATAACATTTTAAATGGCACCAGTAGATACACACGCATAAAGTACACCTTGTTATCACTAATGATTATACGCACTAAAAGTTATTAAAGATGTACTTGTTTTAAAAATACATCCTGAAGAAATAATAATAAAGCCTACTAAATTACATAGTCTCACATCCCAATTTGCTCATCAGTTACATTCTTGGAACCTCATTGGTTACATATGTATCTGATTGGTAGTTATAGTCGACATGCAATGCACAGCTTACCAAAAATGCTCCTTTACCAAAAATTAAGGAACACCCAAGAATGTGTGAAATAGACATCTACTTGTTTATTTGACATGAATAATTATTTTCATATAACTTAATTTTAATATACATTGAGTTTTATGATAGACAGAAGCATGTAAATATTTTTTTGGTTGTTGCATATCTCTTCCTTTTTACATGAGGGGTTGAATTAATAAAACCATTCGGTTATTTTTATGTTATACCACCACCGTGGCATTAAAATAGCGTTGAGGTGACCGAAAGACTTTCATCAATACTTCAAAAGATGCAAATGATGCATCCGCATCCACAGAAAATTAAGATACGTACGGTCACACGTAAATCCCCTATTAAGTCACCATTAATGAGTCAGCGATACCCGCGTGTGCTAGTCCTACAACATTTGTCTTCAATTAAGATAAAACGAGCCTACACATGCATACGTCCTACATACCAACCTGGTACCTGGTGCGCGGTGAAAGTCATTCCTTATTCCCAGTGGAGTCAGACCTAAAAATACAAGTTGAATTTGCAGTTCGTGGTTGCCGGTTGCTTACTGTATGACTACTTCGTGCGCTGTATTGTGTTCCTAGAAAAGCAATGTTTAATTAATGATATGTTATATGAGAGGTGTCAATAAATCGATCGGTTACTTAAAGCTGTAGATAAAGACTATAAATGTGTTTCCAAAAATCATGGTGGTGCTTTGCGGCGCTATCCCATCAGTATTTTGTGAATAAATATTATTTTAGCGTTGTGTTTGCAACAGATCAACGATTTGTGTATTATAGATGATGACATAATCAAATTTGAATGCATCACGAAAATCCAATTTATTCAATGAGTTTAGGGATGAAAAAAATTGTGGAATAACTCGTTTTATTTAAGTGTGACTCGTGTACTTCATGACGACACGTAATTTATTTCTTTGTATTGTTAAGACATTCTTTTACACGTTGACGCTACAATCTGTCTTAATTTTACAACAAAATCTGTCTTTGTCTTCTACTTTACTGTAAATGATAAAACCACTACTTTTCTGTTCAACCAATTTTCCAAACAAACATAATACAAAATTATTAAATATCAACACGAGATTTCACGGCTAGAGGGGTAAGTGGAGTTGTATAGCAGGCCCTGTTAAACATTACTTAAACTTATATTTTTTTCTAATTATGACTGTACGGTACGACTTGTACTAACAATAAATCCTAAAAGGTAAAAAACGTTGCATTTTTGATCCTTAGAGTGATTTACACGGTTAGATCTCTGCACCACTAAAAGCGCAGGGGGATAAATCGACTATAGTTTTAAGTTCATTTAGTAGATTCATTTTACACCACCACATTATTTGCATACTGATCATCAGCATTAAAATTCATGGCTGACGATAAATTTTTTCAGTGACCATTAATGGAGTATACTTTAACAATGAAAGTTTGTACAAAAATTGAAAAAGTCGCTATACATTATAGTGTACAATAAAAAAAGCTTGTGTTACATAAGCAGCCGGAATTTTATACAGGTAAGAAGTACACTTTTTGTTATTTTGTGAGTGAACTACTATTTTCATAAATACAAACAGTTAAATACTTAAATAATTAAAGGTGTAAGATTTAACCTGGTTTAGAGACGGGTACTATAAAACATTTTGGAAATAACGAGGAACGCGATTTTCTTTGGTATAGACTATATTTTAACACTGCAAACACTGAATTCACTTTCACAGCACTGTCATTCATCCATACGATTGATAAACGTATACTTTTCATTACAGGGAACTGTAGATGACGATTAACAATTACACGATGGTCTCTCCTCTTCTCCAGGAGTCAATCCGTTGATGTTGTTGAGATGTTAAGTGCTCCGGTGGGTTTCTCGCTGGTAGTGCGGGAGGCATCGCGTGACTGTGGATGCTACTTGTCCCATTATGACTACGACTATGTGCAATCATTCCTACGCCATTGTGCACTGCCAAGGCACCCCTGGCCGTGAAAGTGTTATTTGAACCAAGAATTGGTAAAGTGCTATTGTGGTTGTTGGATGATGAGGAAGATCCCGCCGGAACTGGGATCATGGGAGGAGGCAAGCTGCCAGGCATTATTGGAACTCCAGAATTCCCATTGGGAACGGGTAGAAGTGGTGCCACCACGGAGCTAGGAACAACGGACGCCTTCTGACCTTGAAGATGATGGTGATGATGAGATGACTTGTTCTTTTTCGAGGCATTGCTGCTGGTTGGCAGTTGGAAACAGAAACAATGCCGTCGTGTCAACGCTGACAAGGGCTTCCATGAATACGTTGACAGCACCCACACACCTGCCACGCAAGCAATTCAAAAAGAAAAAAAACATTATAGCAGGGGTCACAGGAAACAGCTTTAGGCTTCTAAAGTTCAAGTATTTTCCTTGAGTAGAATATTTTGAAGTGTCTCGAAAATACACACACCCTCATCTATATGCCATCCACAAGTGTACGTATGTGTTGTAATGCAGATGATGCAGGGGAAAACTGACAACAACACTTTGAATAAAATGCACCGTCATCTATGTACTTGTCCTAGCCATTGTATTTATTTATTCAGCTTCAGCTTTTAGTATATTGTTTTCGATGCCCCTTTCGAATTTTTTAAAGAACGGTACAACATGAGAGGACCTAATCGTGAGAAATTTATGAGCACAAAATATCCAGCTTGATGATGCCTCTACACAATTGACAATAGCCGTAGTTTCTTTTGAGATAAAGACGAAATACACGTAGCATTGTTCATCAACTTACCCACCATCTTATATTATGCATCCTGCCTAGAATCTCAGCTTTCCCCAGAAAATAGGGTAGACCCATTTTGTTTACTTTTCCCCTGCCCTCAGTTTCCCTACTGAAGCTCCTTGTCAATTGTCAATTACTCCACTGTTCAACGGTAAAACCCACCTTGTTAAGCACATCCTTAAGAAAATATTGTCATACCAGAAAAGATAATATTGATCTTTTACTCCTGTCCTGTCAGCTCGACAGTAACTAGGAACAAGGGAGGGGAAGTCGTGTTACGTTAGTTATGTGATGTTGTTATTAAGTTTCGGTTCCTTGTTCAAATTTTTCTGGCAGCAGATTGTAAAGCACTTCTCACTTCTTTTCAAGTAAATATTCAACACGCTCATACACGTAGTTGCTTCTACTGCTCTTACGACAAGGTCTTTCTTGGGACAGGTAAGAAAAATGTGAGTGTCTCTAACTCATGTAATATTGATAAAAACGGTATGGAGTGGTGATGAATACCATGTACTGCAATGCGAGGTAAACTTTAAGTGCTCATTTCTAAATTTATTTCTTGGAGAGTCATAAGGACCAGCGGGTCTCATCTATAACATTACAAGAGAGATAAAACTGAAAGATTTGAAAAGGCGCACTACTACATATAGGAGGTAGTCTTTCACAAGAAGAAGGAGAAGCTATTTTCAGGATTTGACAATGGCGACAACAGTCCTTCACGAAATATAGGTTAGAATAGCTCATGTAGAATTATAAAGAAATAGCCCTGTCACTGATGGATGACAAAAGCACTTTAAAAGTTTCTTGAGAAATCATAAACAACGTTATCTTACTTGCTTTAAAAAAAACTATTTCAAGATTTAAGAAAGGACTTTCTTCTTCCGTGTTAAATTAACATTTTGAGCAACAACAACACTTGAACAAAAGAAGTTTTTTTTGTTACAGATTGCTAATACTGTCGTAGAGTCGTTTTCGTCACATATGCTTTGTAATATGTATTTTTGGTGTTTGTGTTTGGTCTTCTTGGTCGTATGGTGCGTAGTTCATTACAACTTTTATGAACGAACATAAAAATTCCTACAGAGTCATAAACAATTTTGTCGAAACGAGCTGCAGATTACCTCACAGAGTCTTACGATATACCCTAGAACATATAAAAGATATCTCCGACGGTGACGTGACGGTAGTATTTTCATAGTTTTTACAAGAGAATGATGATAGTTTCCCCTCGAGTCATAATAATATATAGCCGACTTACTTTAACTACATGTGCGCCTTGTAATTTTCAAGCATTTAAAATGCTTAACCATGACAGAAAATAAATAAAACTAACGTAGGGACATAGAAAGTTGAGTATCAATGTATACGTACCTGTAGTGAGACCTGCAATGAGATTCATATTGAGTCTGAGAAGGAAAATTTGCAAATTGGGGCGCTCCCTCCCACTTTCCCAGTATTCTCGCCCCGAAAGCTCGTAAATCATGGTGCCCATCTGTATTCATATCAACACAAAAAGGAACGGGAAAAATAAATATTATTTTCAGAAATGTAACGGGTTAATTAAAAGTTATTGCATTCTCCTGCCGCGTGGACAGAAATGTGCAATTTCACATGTAATGAGCTAATTGAAATTTAATGTTTATAATGGCTTGCGTTTTATGTTGAATCGTAAATATTGTAAATGGTTTTTTACCTGACACGCGATGGGAAGGCTATGAACTAGAGCAAAGATGCCTATACGCATCCACACAGCCTTAGAGTTCTCTAAGGTTTTTGTCAGTCTTTGAAGTTGAATTCCACCTCCACCCCCACCAGCATTAGCACCTCCAATCCCGCCTACCCCATTACTGTTGCCTCCACTTACAGCTACACCTAGGACGCTAGCAGGACTGTTTCCTGCTGTATAAAACGGTTCCAGTTCAGGATTACCGTAACCGGGATAAAACCCATGTCCGCCAGGATATTGGTGATGGGATGATCCATCATTGTTGTTGTTGGGGTTAAGAACACCGTTGCATTGACCATGATATCCGAGCGGGTGACTGGTGGGGTTTGCTGGATGATTTGGTGGTAAAACTAAAACCGGACTGTAGCCGTGTGGCCCCCTGAAGTTGCTTTGAGCTTGAAGATGACCTGAACCTGGTCCTCCCAAGTGGTGATGCAAGTGATGCTGATGATGATGACCGACAGCTGCTCCTTGGTTATTATGACTAACAGTTGTGGTTGCTCCGGAATTATTAGACAGCTCACATCCGGCCAAGCGGCTTTGTCCTGAAGACGTACTGCTAGGCTTCCATAACCGGAAACCCGACAACGGAAGATTCCATTCGGGAAAGAAGATTCGTGCGATTAAGCCTCCAATTAAAAATATCAAACCGAGAACAATGCAAACGCCCAGTGGAATCAAATTGTAGTACGTCAGCGCTTCCATATCCTGTTCATGAGGAAAAGTTAAAAGAAAAAGAAAATTGAATTTCATTCATCATTATTAATATTTTATGATCGTCTCTACCGCTTCAGTCCAATGCGTATTATGCATACTACAAACAGCAAATTTAATATTCTAGCAAAGGTCTTCTGAAGGGCACGGAGACAATGGTGCATTTCGTTGATAATAGGCAAAATAAAATGACTCTTGCTCTACCAGCAAAGCGCTCTTTTCATATGAAACTGGTTGAGTTGAGTGGGGAAGGGAATTACTGATTCATTACGTATGCAGCAGACACAAAATGTCCGTTTGCGTCAATTTAAATTCTAGAAAGCGTTCATTTTCCTGTCAGCGGCTCAATGCACAGATTGAAATCAACTTGAAATTTATTCATATCATAAAAATACCATTCCCAAAATGCATCCTCATCTATCCCTGCGTTCATAAGGTCTACATCGATGTCTCCTTCACGAGTCAGTACACCGACATATAATAACATATACACATAAAGTAAGAACAACTCGATCGGCATGGTGCAGCCAAAACTTCAACCGGACCAATTTCAGTAAATCACATCCGGAGCTTTAAAAAAAGAATACCACATAAAGGGCGGTATTGGGTGTGCGTGCTCCCACAACAATATAATCAATTATGACGCTGAACTTGTATTATGACAATTATTAGTGGGACCACATCATCATAGTCGTCGTCCACCATCCACCACACGTGTGGTAACAAGAAACAATGTGTGTTTTGTCTCATCATCAGCAGCAGCAGCATTGTTCCTTAAAAAATCATACTTTTCTACAGCTTTGCTTATTAAGCTTGTTATCTTAATAATTGATGGCTGGCAGCCGCTGACAAGTTGAACGAGCATAATCATTCATAAATAATTATTCTTCGCCAGACTCTCTACATGACCATTGTTATTGCTGTTGTAAAAGAGTAAGTAAATAATGAAGCGTCATACTGCCGAGACAAACGGTGGCTGCTTTAACCAGGCGCTACGACGCTGACTCATCCTGCGTATATAATGCTATTATGTACATACTTATAGCATGATTTAATGATGCTAAAGCACATTTCATATCGTTGTATTTCGTACAAGTAGTTATTCAATGAGCAAAAAAAACGAATTATAAAAACCAGTTAGTACTTTCAAGGGTTTATTAGAACTTCCTGGTATTAAATCATTATACTTAATAATGAAGGATGAAGAAAAACTCTGACGAGTATTTAAAACACAAATTAATGTAATGAGCTTGATGGAAATCAGCGTGGGCACGTTCAACGTTTACACTGTGAATATTTTATTACTTGACATGAGCTACTGTTTGCTACATTTTAACTCATTAATTCCATTCTATTACATATTTACAAGTGCAGGCCCCTGATATGAATAATGACCTATAAGCCGCTTAACCTTTTTTTTCAAGTGTGCAATGCATATTTTTTAGTCATCTTGTCGTCGTAAANTCAAGTGTGCAATGCATATTTTTTAGTCATCTTGTCGTCGTAAATAAAACAAAGAAATCACAATAATAATTTTCCACAAACCTGAAAACCAACACCACAAATCCCCGTTAATTCATCCGCATCCACTTTCTTATGGACGAGTGCCGTTGAGGTGAGGATTGACGCTATGCCCCAGCTGGCCAGATGAAACAAGGACCATTCTTTCTGTTGCAGGGATGATGCCATATTACGATTCAGGGAGAGCAGCCAAGATAAACAAAGGATGACCCACCTGTAAACACACAAGGAAAAAATGGTTTATACTTTTAGTTTTTGACTCCTTCATATATATTTGTATCTTACAACTATTAATGGTCTATGACGCTGTGTACACCACGAGAATGAGAGTTTTGTAGAATCTTAAAACGTACAGTCTCCGATATTTATATACGGCTTGCTTGCCTACTGTGGAGACGTTTGCAAGGAAAAGATTCATAGGTTTAAACTGTTTCAAAAGTTTCTTGAGCTGGTCATATTTCATGACGATCATCTTATTCGTCTTCAATTTTTACTCTGTATGTTTGTTACAATATGCGCTGAGCAGATGCCCCACTTTAGCACGTAAATAATGATTGTTAGCTCAAATAAAATACATATATTTTTTCTCCCCTCTTCTCAAACCAGCAGGAAAACACTTGTAAACGAAAAGAGGGACCTTGCTGTGTAAACCTCATTTATCTTGACAAGGTAGCCCTTCACAGCACTCAAGATTCAGGGAAACGTGTTGGCTCCAATGATAGTTACCGTGATCGTGGTATACCTTTGAGAGCCTCGTCCAAGTAAAAGAACCTCGTTCCATAAGGGCACCTCCATTTTCAGTATCCCTTTTTGAAAAGCAGTAACACAACACACAAGTAAGGAAACAACAGCAGCAGGAGCGACATTGCTCTCTCTTGATATTCAATTTCACCCCATCACACCATAATACAACTCCTCCACTCATTGTGCTCAAAAGCATGACTAGAATTTCAAATGACTGGAAAAAGGACAAGAAAGGAAGAAAGAAAAATATCAGAAAAAACGCATGTTTAGTGCAAACGAATGGTATGGTATATATGGTATGGGCAACAACAACAGACATCACACGAACCATCATCATCATCAACTTTTGAGAACTGTTGGTTGTCCTCTAAAAACTGAAGTAGTCGTAATGAATGTTTAAACCACTTAACGTAACTTTAAACCAAACCACCACCACCACCATCTTCACGAAGAACAACCAAAAACGACCAGGATCGACAGTAAACCTTTACTAGTCTGCTTCCATTAGCATACAAAAAATATATTGAAATGCACAATTTTGTTTGTGTGTAGTAATAGAAAATCCTCTAATTTCTTTTCATTTTCTTGTAAGTTTATCTCGGAGCAGGTTGGTTGGTAATATAAGAATTTATATGTTAAAGTAAAAACGTAGAGCAAGTATACCGTATAGATATTTGTGCCTTTACTATTTGGTGTGTTAATCCTTAGAAAACCCCCTGTCGGGACTCATTTTTCCAAAGTAAATGGAAAATCTTTTTTGAAATGGAATAAATCTAGAAGCGAAAGAAAAGGAAGATGGAAACAAAATGCTCCCCATTTTACATCAGCGTAACAAGCTGCGTGAAATATAACATACCTCCTGATAAAGTGTAAGAAACTAGTCAGTCGTCATGTCCTGCTGTATAATAAAGCTGATGTTGATGCTGAATCAGGGAAAATGTCACGCACACATATTAAATCTCTTTGTTCCCTCATTCTCCACATCATCAGTCTGCATATCTCTACAAATTTTCCCTGTGTGTATCCTTTATTTTTCACACCATATCTTTTTTCTTTTTAAAACATCAATCTGTTTCTCCAGAGAGTAGTAGCAGTTCTTAATACGCTTTCTAATTCATATCGAATACTACTGTGTATCCTTTTAAATGTTAAACTAGTTTTCAATTACATTTTCAAGTTTTTTTTCCTCAGTTGAAAAATGAAGTGTGATAATCAGCGAATCCCATCTATTTTAAGCATCTATACACACAATGATCTGTATCTATAATCTGGCTGCCTCATTATTTTGAGTTGACTGTTTACAAAGAAGGAATTACAGGATCAAGGATTATTGTTCGGTTTTTAGTATCTTATTCTCTCCTGATACACATTTGATACACTACTGCATCAACATGCTTCCTCGTTTAATGATTTTACAATGGAAAGTTCATGTAACGTTTGTAACCGCACAATTGAACTTGAAAAATAGATTCGCTTTTTTATTTAATTTTTCTCCCCACAAACTCCCTTTTACACGCCTTCCATATTCAATTTATACTTTTGTGTAAGTGTGAACAGAGCACATTCAATCTTGTTTGAAAAGCGTTGCTCCTTTAGTTATTTATAGTATAGAGCAGCACTCCGTACTCTGTATTCTTTCATTATTACCGAAATCACTGCGCAATGCAACGTCATGTGTGACATAAACGTAAACATGAGTTCTTTATAAGATGTAAGAGTAGCTTGACAGACACTTTTGTAAAACGTAATTTCAAACCTTTTGTTATGGATAATTCAACAAGTGAGCATTTCCTTCTATGCAATTTCCAAACAAATGGCAGCAGCAGTCTTTTCCTGGTGATGATTAAAACAGCGCATGGTAAAGTTAACGTACCAGTAATCGCCTGAATATTAAACACCAAACAGCATAAAAATTCTGGTAAATTAATGAGAATCGGAAACGGCAAGGGATTACCTGAGATTATGCAAGGTTTACAGAAGTCTCAGCCGTTACAACACCCGACAAGATGTTTTCAAAAAGCTTGTTACACGCTTGTCTCTGGTGTTCATGAAATGGAAACATTTCAAATGAGTCTTATGTAAATAATCCTTATTTCCCTTCGTTTTCTTCCCTCGTGAACAGCAGCATGCATGTGATGGAAAAACAAGCGCGTTCAAAATTAGAGAAAAGTTATGTGTGACTCTAGCACATGCAGCATCACCAGACCTGCATAAAATTACGTAAGGGCATTATCAGGTAGAGGGAGGAGGGTATCAGAAAAGACAAGTAAAACATGCCATCATGGTATTCCTTAAAAGTACGCTCTCAGAGTGTGAAGGGCGATATGAAACTTTTGGTTCTGAAGTCAGGTAGCTCCTTGCTTGTTGCTACTTAAAGTTTCCTCGTTAGTTCAGACAGAAAAGGAAGGTGCTTTCAAGGTTGTTTAATATTCATGTTGTTCATCATTATGGTTAGTTCAGGCTTGCCATGTACAGTCCTTTTATCACTTGGCTCCTGTGTACATCACATACATAGACCTGTACATTACGACATTTTGGGAATGCTATCACGAATACCGGCAGTAGTAGTAATGAGATGTTGAAATAATGCTTTTCCATCAGGGATTCTTTTTATATAACAAAAGGCGGAATATCATCGCGTAGCACACACACACATCATATTACATCCGCATCAGTTCTAAGTATTATTACAGGATATTAAGGAATTACGGAAAATTTACTTAAATTTCCACAAAAATCGCCAGAAAATAAGCAGATTACGGAGGGAGATCGTCTCGTCAAAATCTCGGTCCTATTTACATCATGCCGAAATTTGGGAAACTCCAGAAGAGGAGCACGACAGAATATATAGCTACGAGAACTATGAGAACCGTAGGTTTCTCTCTATTTGAGTGTTATTCTTCTCAGAAGCCTTTAAGAAAAACTAACAAGTGCACAATCGTAAAATAAATACGGCTTCATCTGTCTGTCATGCCTGCCAACAGACAGGATGAACTGTAAGTAAATACGGATAAATGTAAGACAAACGCATTATCGAAGAAAAGGGAAAAATTGGGATCTGCAGCCACGTTGCCTCTTTATGAAATCGTAATCAGTTTTGACGTGTTCAAAGACCTGGTTGGTAAGATTTACATAATACGTACACTCATACATTCGTACGGAACGTTTAACGTGCTGTATAGACCATTATTCGGGAGGTACCTGGAGAGTTCAGATCTCGTGATACATGTTTGAGCAAACTGGTTGACGCGACAGATATATGGTAAAAGTTGTACTGCTTGGATATAAAAGTGAATAATGTAAGTGGTAGCAGCAAGGCATGTCATCTTGAAAATTGAATGTCAATCAGAGAGAAAGAAGGCTTCGTTCACCGTTTTCGTTCTTTTCTCCGCCAGGCTGACTGACGGCACATGCAATAATGCAACCTTGTCACTCCTTCTCCTTTTTGATTTATTTTGAAGGCAGCTGTCTCTACCAAGAAGACTGGCGATTGCTAATGGGAAACTGTGAGCATTATTGGATGCGGACTGTTAATATTATGGCATTGCGTGCTCTATTTCAAATTCCTTCAAGTTTGTCATAATTTTTACGAAGCACTCGTATTTGTTTACTTAACGTATTACCGCGTTAAGACTCTCTGAACACGAAATAAAATTTAAACCGTTTGCCAAAAGAGAAATATGCATAAATACGCAAAAATGCGCTGTACATTCTTTTATGATTCCGACGTCACCGTCTACTACACATATATACTTTTGCTCGTCAAATGACGACTTATTATGTGCCAAGAAATCAAAAACAATTATCTTCTTACTTTTAAAAAGGAATAACTTTTCACGCATTTGATTCACCTCAGCAGGAGGGAAAATCGTCAGTCGGAGCAAGAGGATTTTTGTCTTCACGTCTGCTTGTTGTTTCTCTCTCGTATTCTCATCTTTGCATTGTTGCACGCTACAAACTACCCTGTGTGTTGTTAAAAATGTTTTCGAAACACCTATTGTCATCCCAGCAGTAGCAGCCCCGGACTTGCTCAATTTTTTTTTCTCTCCTTTGAAAACTGTGCATATCATCTTCATCGTGCTCATAACAAGCCATGCAGCAGAACACATTTGCATTACATGTATGT
>JAHZNE010002368.1:0-22961 GCA_027744055.1 Callyntrura sp. NNG-2020
ATCAACCTAGCAATAACTGCAGCAGTAAAAGAAGACGAGCAACAAAAGGGAAACAGCACACACTCACACTACACACACACACACACCAACCAAACAAAAATTGTCTTCTATTCTAGAGAAAAACTCATGAACGAAATCCGGTGGTGGTATGGTGGTGGCGAGGATGATGATTTGATCGACTAAATCGAATAACACTATTTTTGTGCATCTCGTCGTTTTTCTACCCTCTGCTTTTCGCTACTAATCCCTTGGTGAGAGTGTGAGTGTGAAAGAAAAGGTAAAGTCAAACTCAACTGGTGATTTACCTGATTACCAATTATTACTAACGGAACGGCACGCGCGTAAAGGGCATTAGTGTTAATTGGGAAGGGGGTAGTTACAGAAGGAGAGCAGAACGGATGTCGGAGTTGTGGCAAAGAAATGAAATTACCAGGTCACGATAGATAGAGGTTTTTGGTGTTTGGTAGAGGTAGAGGTAATAGCATGTGGTGATAACCAGAGTAAGAGGGTGATTAGTTAAGGATGCTGTAATTAGGTAAACTCGGTATTAGACATAAAAGAGGTAGTGTCGCTTGACATAAAATAGTGGAATAGTGGTAGTTTCATCTGTGGTTTGGCAGAGAGTGGACAAGTTAACGGGATGTTTTAGTATTTAGTTTGACCACGAGTCCACGAGACGAGGAGAAGAAAGAAAGGGAAATTGGATTAGTGGGAGTTTAAAAAAAAGTTATTTTATGGCTGTAGGTATAGTGCAGTGTTTCTAAAACGTTGAACGTGTGATAACGAAGTTTACAACATTATGGGAAAGATATTTTGTTTTGGGAATTAAGTGAAATCAGAAAAGGCAGCGGTCATCCTTGTTCTGTTCTACTTAAACGGTCTTCTAGCTATATTATAAAATTAGGCACAACGTTGAACGTACTTAAAAGTATGCATGCTCAGGTAAACTGAATAACTGCATACTGCATTCGTCACTAACATACATGCGGCATTAGAGTTTTGAGAGACGATGAGTTTATTGTCCGTAACGCTTTTACATCTTTTAATAGTTTAAATGAACTGTTAAGATTCAGTTATTGTTTTAAGGATGGCATAAAATTAAAGAATACAATGGATGTATTTTAGCATAAACGACCTTCAATCTTTGCAAACAATATAAAACCTTGAAACTCTGAGGTAATAACGAGGGAACCGTTGTAAAGAAACGACAGTCAAGTAATGCTAGCTAATTACGATAAAAGTTATCGTAAGAGTTGAATTTTAAATCTTCAGTCATTAGCCAGTCTATTTTAATAAAACTTGTACTGTTGGCTGTCGCTTGAGCTCTAAATTGATGTATATAGTCGCAGTTCTCTAGATCTGTACATTAAATATTTAACATATTTTGTTAAAAGATAAATGTGGAAAAAAGACATTTAGTCATGTAATTAGGGTCATATTTTAAAATAGATTAGGGGATACTCCTTTAGCACCTCTAGGGGACGATTTCTGCTCTGCGTAAAACCTACCCATTACACATCTACAGTATTTGATAACCCATGCTATGGTTGCTTAATAATGAAATATTTGAAATTATTTTTTAAACATTGCAGTTCCAACTGATTGCATCTACCGGTGAATTTCAAGGTACTTGTACCTTTAAGTAACATTCCTTCTGTGATTATTGTGATTTGCTAACAAACGGCTTAGTTTGGACCTGTGACAGTTATTGGTAAAAAGTTGAACGGAAGAAGGTATATATTCGTATGAGGGTACAACTAACAGTATAAATTATTCATTAATGTGTGTACATGTGCTGTCTTATATTTTGTAAAATTCCTATAAGTTGTATTTATTGACGCTTAGAGTTTCGCTTCATAACTAGTCATAATTGTATTTTTTTTTAATATTTAACCAACGCCGCACCATACTGTATTTTTTAAAATTTGAATTTTGATTTGGTCATAGGTACTTGCAAAATCGAATGCCTTTTGAGAAATAAGACTTCACTGATACAGTTATGTCGGACCCACTTTTGTAAGTTCTTATGTCTAATCTAAATATCTAAATCATTCAAGCTTCATAAAGTATGAAGAACTGCTTGCCTTTAATTTAATCATTTAATGAAAAGATGATAGTGAAAGTAATAATGAAAATTGCTTGTTAAATTGCGATTTTAGAGACCGTGTTGAAAAGAGAATGAGTAGCCTGGCTACAGATTCAGTGAGCCTGACACGACAAGCTTCAAAACTGAGTCTTCCCTTCACTCTCTTAAGCATGGAGGGCAATAGTCACGTTATTCACCTCTTCGAGATTCCATCAGATAAAACCGTCTTTGGAGTTCCTCCAAGTGAGCATCCAAAGTTTGGAGTTGTGACTATGAACGGCTGTATTTTGGTGTATAATACAATGGTATATAGAACTTTTATTTTTATGTCTTGTTACATATTTCTTCTACGTTGTCAGTTGTACATTATGTCGTCCTGCCATCAAATTTTAAATCCCATTTTAGTTCCGGTGCATCTATTGGAAACAACAAACTAGTCTGGATCAGGTCTCGTGGGGAACATTTTCTTGGCGTAAGGATGTCGATCCAGCTATCATGATGCACAGCCGACAGCATGGATTCCACCTAGTCAAACCAGTGCTTTTGGGCGCAGGGGATTATATTGCAAACAACAACTCCAATGAGCTTCTGTCTAGTGAGACGCACATTGGATTTTGTAAACCGTACTTGTGTTCCGACCAACACGTTATTGTTCCCATTGGTAATGACAAAATTGGGATTCATACTCAGGATGAACAGTCTGTTCCATTTTGCTTTACTTTCGACGCTACAGTCATGGCTGTTAAGGAAATCATTAATTTGGACTCATCACGGTATATTATCTGCACTACTGAGGATGGCTATGTTCACCTTATGGAAGCCACTCGAAATCCTGAAAAGGACAACGTCTTTCAAATGAAATCTCTGTCAAAATTACTTCTTCCCAACTACGGAGACCAGGAGCAACAACCAATGGGAATATGCATTGAAGGCGACGCAAACATTTTTGTCATTGGTAGTAATTTGAAGTATATGTTTTTACTCAAATGCACGGAGGAGCATCCCAAGACACTTCAACCATTTGGTAAGAAAATACTTCCAACTGAAGGTGTTAGTTGTATGGCTCTGAGGGAAGGCAGGGGAATTTTGGCGGCTGGTTGTTTTGATGGAACTGTTAGAATTTTTGGGTTCCCTGAGATGAACCAAATATCTACCATTAACTATCATAAAACTCAAATAAACACTTTGCTCTTCATTAACGAGAAAAGTAACAGAGGTGGCCGATGGTACTTACTTTGTGGTGCTAACGATTCTGGGTTATCAGTCTGGAATATGCAATCTAGAAAAATTGAATAGTTCTTTGTAGCAGTTAACGCACGCATAAATCTACCTCAGTATTGTTGTTGTACAACAGTGCTCTAATTAAATCACTGAATACATTGTAGCTTTCTAAAAAAATACAAGTTTTTACACATAGGTAACAGAACTCTTTCCGTCCCAATTCATTTTTTGAAGATTCAGTACAGTGAAAGAATCTTTAATTGTTTCGTCAGTATATTTATCGTCAAATGAATCACTGGCGAAAATGTACTAACGAATTATTAATAATTGCTACCTTGCGCTTTCTGACAGTTTGTATTTGATACAGACAGAACCATGATACATGAGATGAAATATTTTAAATACTAACGAGCTTAATCAATAAAATATACCGTCATTCGTTTGCTACTTGAACGTCCCTTAAAACTGCTCAATTGGTTCTGTTGTGGACCCTCCTCTTATGACCTTAACAGGAAAGACGGCAATCACTAGGTATGTAGGTTAGAATAAAATAATAATGGTAAGGTACGGTTCCCATTTCAATTGCCAATACATGTTGTCAGTTACAAAGTTGGTATTATTAATTACAAAAAGAAGTTATTTTGTAAATTCCTGTTCGTAAAGTTTGTTCAACATACTCACAATTGTAGTAAACCTGGTAATTATTCTTGAAAATGGCAACAGATGATGCAGCTTTTAATATTTAAGTGTACCACGAAATTAAATTAAAATCCCGAAATCCCAATGTTATTTTCCTTTGTATTCATTTGTGTAGCTGAAATAGAAAGAATTCAGAGTTGTTGGACTGTTTTGTATTTTCTCTAGTCATTTAATCTGATTTGAAAGTTAACATTTGTGGAGATCGGTTTTATGTACTTGATACTAGTTTCCTATGGATTTTAAGGTATTAAACTACATATAATAAATGAATGTTCATTTACACGTGTATTTATACTTTATGATGTGCATGATAGTTGCTAGCTTAGCATTATTTTGAAGAATCAACTCGTTTCTGTTCTTTTCATTCATGTTTGTTTTGGTGCAACGGCACACGGTACTGTTTTTTGATTAATGCTATTTTTGTTGGATGTAAAGCTTTTATATTTGTAGGACTTGGCAATAATAATGATTGTTAAATAATGGTTGTGTATTTTTATTAATATGATTTTGCTTCTCACGTTACAACTCATGGAACATGTGAAAATAAAGTAATTTATGAACAAGTTTCATACGTATACGTTTACAAATGAAAAATTGTTTTTATTAATATTTTGGAAATACGATAAGATCAATTTTTCTAGGTACCATTTATATTTTTATACATAAAATACACAGTTATGCTATTTATACCATATGACATTTGGTTTAAGGTGTTCGGGACGACGAAGGTAAAAATACTTTTGATCGAATGAATGATCCCACGTTGGACGTGTTGTATTTTTATGTACCATTTTGGAACTGGGTTCACCTTCGATTTCAAATTTAAATGCTCGTAAGCCCATACATTGAAGATGTTTTGGGAAGGTAGTAACAAAGGGGTCTCCCATGTTCCCGAATGGCAGGTGGTTCAAGTTTACAGTATTATCTATAATCAGTTTCTTCAGAAGCTCTGTAGCCTTCTTTGTACCTCCCTTCAAATATCACCCCAGTTGCTGGCTTTCATTACATATGAACCTTTGAAATCAATCTCCACGAAGTTGCTCAATAGAGATTCCAAAGAAACTGGTTACAAGCGTTACTGTAAAATTTGGCGACCTTACATTTTGGACATTTATTGTAGGATGTGTGTACTAGCTGAGTTTATGTGAATCCTGTGAATACGCGGAATGGCAAAAAGCATGTTGTCAAGTATATCTAATAATGTGCCATCATGCGCAAATAAAATGAAGAATACAACACAATGGGAACACTGCTTTCAGATCATGCAAAAAATAATGAAAACCTATCTTAATGTAGTGGTGGCACAACCATATAAATCTATTCGTCAACGAAAACCCCAAATAAAGTGTATAGGAGTTCCAGAAAAGTAAATCATTTTTTAGTTTGGTATTTGGATATGATAAGTTGTGATAAGAATTTTCCTTTTACTGTAGGGAAAAAATTACAGTGTCCTGTTCCTAATATTAGAGATGTGCTGACTCAAGCAGAATTTACATAATTATTTAATTTAATTATGATTTAAATAGTCCACTAATCATATGCTAAAGCAAGAAGTTTTAATGTGACCACAGAACTAGGAATCGGTACATTACACTTCATTACATTTAATACGTTCGTCATCGACTCTAATCAACTGTGTTTACATTTTCAGGATTTACATTCACATTTACATTTACATTTCAAAGACATCAAATACCAAAGACAATAATGAAATTATGGCGAGCTCCTATTCTATTTTTTTTAGTGGCTTTAGCAATACTCACAGCACAGCACTTCCCTAGTTGTGATGTCCGATTGTTTCTGCACATCAGGGAATTTCTTCGGGAGATGACAAGTCCGAATAGATTTCCCAGTCTCGTGTATATGACAATCCAATATGCTGGTGGTGTGTATGATAATCATGTTTAAAGTAGATGTAAAGTACGTACGCTTAAAAATTATTACATTCCTTTTTCAACGTTACCAAGCTTTTCCTTCCTCATCCTTCCACTAACATGTAAATGCAAGATAAGATACATATATTAATATCTATTACAATTGACATTGATTTTTATCAAGTTTTAATTCTTATTAACTTTTCGAAAAGCAAAGTTCTAAAAGCTGCAGTTTAATTCAATTCCTGCGTAGTTTTAAGAGTACAGTCTATAGTAAAGTAGTTGTTAGTAAATGTAGTATATTTACTGCAATGTACATTCATGCTTTTACTCAACACTGATTTCAATTTCAATACATATATGTAACATGCATATTTATATTAAGATGTGTTGTATACTTTCTACATTCGATAAATTGTATAAATCCCTATAAATAAAAAGTGTGTATGGTTTAACAGAGTTGGCGTACAAAAGGAGATATGATGAGTATAATAGTAGACAAAAGAGAGAAAACAAAACATGAAAACGAGTACTAAATAAATTAACAAGTATTGGTGTCAATACATAAATCATATATAAGTGTTAAGAATCATCATGACTATGACTATCATCATGAGTCGAGTTTCTGATTTCATAGTACATAAATATTTGATGCATATAATAAAATATTATAGAGATTAAAAAAAAAACTTTACGACAATGCAATGTCGAAGGATTAGAACCGTAAACTAACTACTTACACATTTTTTTGAATTCATAGCTGGATCATTACACGTTTCTTCTTCTTATTATTATAATTATAGATATTTGCTATACAGCTACAGACAACATTAACAACCATGGTATATGTATGCTACTATATGCTACATGTATATTTGATGACAATTTGAGTAGTACTTAATCAAGTATCATTTCACAAGTATATCATTAAATTGCATTAATAATGAAGATCATTTTGATCCGGATTACTGATTTGCGGAGTTAATTGATTCCACTAATGTGGTCTAGAACAAAGATCATGTGTTTCGAGAACGACGTTGCAAACTACACAAAATTAAAAGGATTTTTTTTTGCAAATTATATAACGTATTACTAAATTAGTTGTTTACAAATTTAGTAAAGTTGGATGTAAACTGGGAGTCGACTTCTCAAGCATCATGTTTGTAATGTGCTGATTGTTTAGAGAAGGATGCATTTCTTGTTCTTTTTGCGTTGTTGCTTCATCAGAGGCCTTTCCATTTGTTGGAACAGGCGAATAACCCGAACGAGTTCATGGAAAGCTTGATCAACATTCATGCGGAGTTTTGCACTGCATTCAACCATTGGAATTCGGAGCTGCTTGGCTAAATTTTGTGCTTCATCCCGACCAACCTATAAAATGGGAGGGGGTTTAATACAATATACTATATATACAACTAAACCACTACCAACTACCGTTTCAGCTTTATAGGCTTTAGGACACAGGTTTTTACTGTCAAAGGAAATGAAAGTCTAAATTTGTCACGGGTGTTGGGTGTTCTTTGTCATACTGTCATATTATGTGATTCGCTAAAAAATGTAGCATAATACAAAAATAAACTCTTACTGTCCAACTTGGCGGGTACGTCATCAATGACGCACTGTTTGGTGTAGGAATCTTCGATTGTTGGATCATAATCCTGAACAAAGTAACTCTGAAAGAAAAGAACAGCATATATTGAATTTAAGAAAATTTTCAATTTTCTATTTTACTTTTCGGAACCAATAATCCCTTCTTCATTTTTGGACTTTGTCTATTTATAGCCTTCGTATGGTCATACTCACGTTGCCCCTTTATAATTGTGTAAGTCGACTCAATTCAGATTTACGGGGACAAAAGCCATTCTATAATAATATGAAATGAAATTAAAACTTATGACTGAGGGTCACTCTCTACTGCCCTTTACGAATTCTAAAGACCAACCGGAGTTATCTAGTTAAACATATTTAAGCCGCATGTTATTTCCTACGGATACGAGATGTTCGATGATAAAGCGCACATTTTTTCATTTTCATCTCACTTTTTGATAGGATGAAAAAGTATTCATAAAATATTATCCCCATGTCGTACCGTAATGGTGGTAAGTGGTAGGGTAGCATTTAGGGCAATGACGCGTGCAACCGAACCCCAAAACTGCTTTTAGTAAAGGAAGATGCTAAAAGTTAGGTTTTGATTGTGAAATTGTGATTTGATGATGGTAGCACACATCACATCACATATCTCTTTTTCGCGTTTCCTTCCACTTAACTTATCATCGTCATCATTTTACCTTTTTTATTACATTTTACTACTGCTGTTATTTGATGCCTAAAGGTCTCACCCAATTCCCAAATATGGTATCCCAAAAAGGGCGTTTCATTGACGTAGTGTATAAATGTCCAAAAACCTCCTATGCACTTTTATTCCCCTCTCGCCAGAGAAGATGAACGTTCAACAGAACAAGAATATGACGAAGAATGAGTAACAAGTAACAGTGAGTGATACACTGGTGATAATACTAATGAAAAACAATGACTTCAGACTGGTACACAACTTCTTGTGATATAAGCAGGTCTTCCTTCGAAGATATTACGTACCAATATGGTTTGCATGCTAAATGCACAAATGCGTTAAATGCTCAAATGCACGCACAAAGTGCGTACAAGTGTGAATTATTATGTGATATGCATAATTAAGTGCTTTCTGGTTTCCAAGTAAGCTGTTGATTGGCGGTGTTTCGTGCACTAATTTGGCTAGGAGAAAAAAGTTTGGAGAAACGCATTAATAGGAGAGCGTGGATGACCAGAGAACAAAACGGATTCCACGTTTTACCCGTAAACCTTGTATCTAAACCTCTAATAAACCGCTTTTTTATTAAAACTAGTACAATCCAGAGCATATGCTGCACGGAATAGCGAGGGACAAGATGGCGTTATTGCGTACAAGCACCCCTTCAAATAGGAAAC
Organism: Callyntrura sp. NNG-2020; assembly: GCA_027744055.1. Taxonomy (NCBI): domain Eukaryota; kingdom Metazoa; phylum Arthropoda; class Collembola; order Entomobryomorpha; family Paronellidae; genus Callyntrura; species Callyntrura sp. NNG-2020. The sequence goes on from JAHZNE010002368.1 coordinate 8,845, forward strand.
AGAGATTCATTCTCTGATTATGATTGATACTTAAAAGCAACTGAAAAGATAAATGTTATGTGCAAATCTTGTACTCCACCCAACAAGTGAAACCACAAAAACAAAACGAGAGTATTTATTTCAAACCAGATTACACATTGGTCACATAAAAAAGAATAACTTTTTGTGTACCTCCACCTATCTATCGAATCTCAGGCCCATTGTTGTTCCTTATTGGTAGTTACTTACTAGTAGTACATGCATACATTTATAACACGCTACTACACCGTTACCATATGTGTGTTTACTTGTCACGTACTCATCGTTTCACGCATTAAGACATTAACATTTATGGTTGAATTGGTTTAGCAAATAATTTTCTCTAAACTGTGATTCATGATGAGGAGCTTCCAACGCAGCAGCCTGGCGTGGCGCCCCTCAACGAAAGGAAAACTAGAAACATATCGGCAGCCCAACAATCTTCCCCGTTTGCTTCTGTTACTGACAACTACAAAAAACAGAGAGAGCGAGAGCAAGAGAGAGAGAGAGAGAGAGGAAACGGAATCATTAATTTAATTGTAAGTCGTTCCTCTTCTGTTTTTAATTAAAACGATGCTGTCTCGCGGTTTAGTAAGACGGCACGCAATTATGCAAATACTTACTAATTTTTCCCAAGAAAAACTAACGCGCAACAACGTGTAGCTTTATACGCTTGCATACCTCTTCCCAACCAACACGTGTGTTTCTTTCAGCAAGCGACGACAGTCAGACAGACGAGACGTGTGCAGTGTGTGTGTACAGTGAGTGAGTACGTATATATACAGAAAACTAAAAATACAAAAAAAAATGCTCCCACACAACAACACTCTTTCTTCCAAGTCAATCCATAATTTACATACTTGTACTTTCCATAATGATGTGCATATTAAGAAAGAACACATTACACTCTCTCAAGCTGTTTTTTTTGTACGAAGCGCATATTACAAACTCTTTTTTATTCCCATTTTCTCCATTTTGTCAATTGGACTTTGACTTGAGTATGCCAACAACTTTGTCTCCACATGATCACCATCACCATCACCATCAAATCATGATGATGATCGTCGACGTGTACTTTACACTTCCATTATAATCATATGCAAGCCACTTTCTGACTCTCTCCTTTCAGTAGCATTCCGAGCACACGCATTTTTGTAATTTGTACGTGCTCCCAGCGAAAGTCATCCCATCATAGCATTCAAGGAAACCGATTTTAATTTAAGATCACGAACCCATCACGAACCAGGGTGGTGGGGTGTGTGTTGTGTAAATGTAAATGTATGTGGTGGATGACGACTGATGACTGATATTGAAATCGGTATCAATATCCCAAGCACACATATTATATACATTATCGATCTATATGGTCTCTTTCCGATCACTCTTGTGCAAATCAGTTTTTTCAGCGTGAGTGACGACGTATCAAATCAAGTAGCTGTGACTACAGGCTAGTAGTAAGCAAATCGGTGTTATCTATCCACTTTAGCAGAAAACTACTTTTCGATGTATTTCATATCGAGTCTGAGAGTCTCAATTTTCTTCTTCTTAAATTTATTTTCAGTCATTGATTCGTCCAAGCGTAAACTATTCGTTTTTGCTTACATTACAACAGCATGAATAGAGTGTTTGCTTAGGAGTCATCTTGTGTAAGGCACATACATCCGTTTCCGGGAGGATATTACATGAATGTCCCGTGGCCGTACTGGGCACTCCAAACGACGGTCGGATTAAATTCTCGATGATAAAAAAAAATAATGAATTGATTCTCCTCTCAAGGGAAAAGGAAATATTACGAACTCCACGTGTGCTGACGTGAGACGCCTACTTGATGTGGAAATTATTGTACGGTTATGTCGCAAACAGGAAATTATAAGGGAAAGTATTTTTAATTTTACGAGATTTTCGTTGTTGTATTCGTGGGAATACGGAAAGGGAAGGAAATTAGTTGGTAATTAACAGACGGGATGTTATTTTAGGAAAATGTGGCCATAATAAAGTTGCCACTTGACGGATGATTTATCCAATCGACCTCGTTTCATTGTTATGATTGATATCATTTATTGGTCGTAATATCTCCGCTAATTTGTGAGCAAGCGACTTACACGAGACGTGTGTATCCGATATATCTGTAAATATCGATTTACATGGGGAATTTGAAAGAATGTTGTTTTTTTATGAAAACGGTTAGTAGAGTTAGTTAGAGTTCTATATAGCTCTGTTTGGCACGGAGGAGAGAAAAGCCGGAAAGTTTGCAAAACTGAAATCCCAATATTTCAAAAATATTTGTGTAATTCTCGGTGGGAAATTCAGATTTGATATTTGATTTAAAGCATGTCCTTTATAACTACACTGGTTAGTTGGACTGAAACACGCCACTGGCGTCGTTCCAACTAGGTTGTTAGGACATTATCAATAGCAGTAGCACAACGACCGTGTCGTCGTATTAGTCGACGTTGTTGCTGAAAACGGCACCAGCAGTCAAGAGAGAGAGAGAGAGTGAGAGAGAGAGAGAGACGCTTCAAATTCCAAAACGAAAAAGTATCTGTTGGCTTGAAACTCTTGACGATCAAGATGATCTTGTGATCTTGCACTTCTTTTCCTTGGCTCATCATCGTATTACACTTGTTCGTTCCTTCCTTTAGGTCTAGACAACTCTTCATAAAAGTCGCAAGTGTCAAATGCCAGTCACCCTATCTCTATCCCTGTTCCCAGCTACATACACGGGGGTTCTTGCTGGTGGCATGTAACGGAGTACTAGTAAGTAGCAGGATTATTGACATGTTTGGCTTGATAAAAACGCTCTCCGGCAAAGACTACCAACGCCACGTCATGCGTGACTGTTTTCAAAGATTTTTTTTTCTTTCAAAAAAATCCCTATTTTAGATGAAGTGTCATGACCAGACGCGAAAATGACAGTGAATAATGTGTAGCAATTAATACCGACAGACGACTGAAAGCAAATTCCATATTTGGCTCAGTCAGATGAAGACTACATTCCTACCAGTTTAAATAAAATTATATGTGTATACATGATGAAGAGGCACCTGTGGATGTGCTTCAGGTGTAAGTCTAAGTGACTCAAGAGTCGTACACTCAAACATTTTTTTTCTTCTCTTTCTGCAACCTGCTCCATTATCCCTATACCACCGTCTTTTTGTACTCTACATGACTCATCTCAGCACCACCATCAGACAAAGGAGTCGACTCGCTCTCTGTCTTATTGTGAGCCATTCCGATTCCAAGATCGCCATTTTTGTACTCTGATGAACGAATGAATAACACACACATTTGCCAAATGCAATAATGTAGCATTGCGCAATTTGGTGTGATTGTAACCTGACGGAGATGATGATAATGTTGATGATGACAGTAAAATTGAAAATAGAATGAAAAAGGGAACAATTTAACTTGCTAATTTGCATTTAATTTTGTGCTGGACATAATTTTTCTTAACAAAAAAAAACGAGAATATCATCGAGTCATCAGCGTCGAGTCATCCTTGGTGCACCATCGTGTGGCGTTCTTTCCTAGCTGGCACTGTTGTGGTTCGATAGGATAATAAAGGTGGTTCATCGTTAACGCTTTTTAGGTACTTGGGAACTAGATGAATGCTATAACACACCCATATTTTGAAAATTAGGTAGCTTTAATTCTCAGGGCCATATAGTAGTAGTAGTAGTAGTAGTACCCAGCGTTTTTTATGTGTCATCTTATGTGAGATGGTGATTATGATAACTCCCAAACTCTCGCTCTACGAAGGGATGGTTTAACTGCCTACACTCTCCCTCTCTCTCTCTCTCTACAACACACACACCGTCTCTAATGAATTGGACACAACAACGAACGCGGACTTGGCATCCCTGTCCTGTCGTTATTTTTTTGCCATCCATCTTTTCTCTTTCCTGTCTACCTGTTAAAATGTCACCTGCCTGAGAGTGCTGAAAAATTAACGAATGAAATAAAAAAAAATATTTCGTTTTCAGCTTCACTTCAGATATTACGCAATTCGCATTGTATTCCTTATTTTGATTATGATCTGTGTTCAAAGGAAAGGAAAGTAAAATATAGTGGCAGGTCGGAACCTAATATCTTATATATGTGCATGCTCTGGTTTTAAAAGGGCAGAAGTTAGATAGAATAGAAGTTGAGCTACGTCATTTTAAACTTCGATTGAAGCTATTACTTCAAAGATAATTATCTAGGCATCTTTTCTTGAAAATACAACAAAAAGTTGAGCTCATGTTTTTGGAAAATGCAATTTAGGAACATTTTTTCATTTTCCCATGTTATATTCCCCCATTCCCAAATTTTCCTTGAAATTTGTAACTTTTACTTTTATAAATCTTCTATTTGTACCAGTCGAAGTGTTCAACAAATAGTATAAAAAAGATTTGGGATTGTGAAAGCTGCTATGGGGAACGTGATAAAAATGCTCTCTGTTGTTTTAACGTTCTCCGTCTCCGCGATCACGTTCAGCGCGCTGACTCTTGTTGACTAACTAAGAATGTGTGTATCCTTCGAATAAATCCTTCAAAGAATGTTGATTTTTTATTCCGACTTTTGCAAAAAATAAAAATAAATCAAAATCTGCATATGTAGATTTATAATGCGAGCACGAACAAACCAGAGAGCCACAACATGTACACATATCGAACGTTGTAAAATTGATTGCAACTTCTCTGCTATTTTAAGCAACGCAAATAGAACAACGACATAATTACAAAATATCCTTTTGGGAATAGTACATTCGTCGTCGAGGATCGAGAGGAACTAAATTGTGCTGTTATGGAAGCCCATACAACAGTAAAGACAATATTTATGTGGATACCGCGCAGTCAGTCAGTTTTAGCGTTTTTGTTGATTGCCCTGGCTGACATATTACATCGATGCATGCAGACATTTAAAATTATAGACCCCCAAACCCAATACTATTTTTAACGGCCAGCAAGCCCTTAACCTATGGCAACACAAGCTTAATTCGCTAATTATAATTTATTACTTTAAATGTCTTCCAAAGCCCCATTCTTTTTGTCCCAAAAAAATTTTGAAGGAAAATCCTTAATTTTTGCCACATTAAAATCTAGCATGTCTTACAAAAACTATATGCCAATACGCACAATAACATAGATTGTTATAATAATAATGATGATGTCATCATAAGAACGCCATTTCATGCATTGGTTGAACATAACCCCTAAACAATCATTACTCCCTTCTAGCGTTATGCACTGCTTAATGTCAACAGAAAAGACACAATATTTATCATTTTCAGTTTTACTATCTATCCACAAAGCCAAGAGCGTGAAATTAAACCCTGAAATGAGACATGTGCCGATAGGTACGTAGGTAGTTGAATTATCTCTTATCTTTCTCTATATTTCCCAACACCCACTTTTAGCCAACTCACTCACCTTCTCCACATTTCTTTTTAGTGCGGCACTGTAAAGTCACAATACATTCAAAAATATACCTGACTGTCTGTGTGGTGTTGTGTGTGTGTGTGTGTATAGTTTCTCAATTTCATTTTAACTTTACTTTGTCTTTTCAACCATCTATTTGCTTACACTATCATCACCACAACCGATTTCCTTCCGTGGATCTGGCTAATTTGTATCTACAGCCGTAGCCGTGTATTGAGATGGAGAGGCTGTAGATAGATAGATTTAACGATATACTCATCTTGTCTGATGTAACGTATAGTCATGCATAAAAAAATGTTAGAACCGTGTAGTAATATAGGTTTCGTTTATTGCAAAAGCCGTTCGAAAATCGACACTTCACTGTAACTCCACTTGGACCACTTGCTGTATATAGTTGTGATGTACCGTCGCCATCAACATCAACAAAATGCCCCACCGACGACATCCAAGACGCGACGCACACATAGACACAGACAGTAATTCTTTTTTGATCGTGTATGAATGTCTGATTTTTCTGCTTGTGCGTGCATTTTTTTATTTCTGCAGTTCAGTCAGACGCTCTAAGCGGCTTTTTCACGGTATGCTCATTTTTTTAGCCGATAGCCCACACACACCCACGCAAAAAGTAAGGACAATGCTCAAAGCAAGAAACCGCTATATCCTCAAAACGCTGTCAGCATCTGCTGCACCACCGCACTACTTATTCTACTAGTTCTACAACAACTATAACATTTATCCGTTAAAGTCCTACATATGCCTATTATATACTGACATTACGTGTTGGAAATTTTCTTTGTCTTTTTATTTGCATTTTTATACCTTACCTTGCCACCTGCTGGCGTCAATCGAATATACCGTGATGAATAAATATTTGTACCTATGTAAGTGTGTGTGTGTGTGTGTACGGTACGAGCATCATTTTAGATTGACTTTTGGTCGAGAATTTTTTTCAGATGATGACATATTAGGATGTGTGTGTGCGTGTGTCGTCATATTCTTTGTCCCAATATGCTTATAATCACTAAATCATAACTAGATTGTCTGCAAGACGTAAAAAAGTGAGCGTTGTCAGAGATAGTTGATAGAAAGGTTGTAGTTGTGTCTGTGTGTGATTGTCCTGACGACGACGAAAGAAAAAAAAATCGCTCCGCCAGAAAAAAAATATTCGACATCATCATGCCTCAGTGAGTATGTGTGGAAGCGGGGGTTGAGAGGTTGGAGTAAACTGACAAGCAAAACATAATAATGATGCAATAATGATAGTAGTAATGATGATGATGATATCATTATTTTATGGTAGACCCGCTGCTGGTCTCGTCGTCACACACACGGCCAGATTAACCCCTATTATGTACGTGCACTATTATTAATAAGTTAAAGTCTTCAATTTGAATGGTAACTGGTCATTGCTGGTCAACACCTACGGCTAAACAATGAAATATATGTTACATATATGCACATATACATGGCGGCGGTACTGCCAAGGCTGTGATTTGTTGAAATAAATTCAGACATTTTACGATCATTTTCAATACATTACAACAACGACGGTCTCTATGTGCGCATTTGTTTGTGTGCGAGAAGTTGTCAGTCAAAAATGAGTGAAAAAAATGCGCAAAAAGGAAAAAGCCGTACAACATCAACATCCTTTAAGGCTATTCAGAACATTTCATTTGTGTCATGTAACCTTTTATTAGCTCTCAGAAAGAGAGGCACTTGTCTAATAGGTAAAATGGATTACGTCCAACATTTTGCCATTTCTGAAGCCATTTTACTGGGAATGGGACATAATGAGTTATTTTATAGCTGGGACGGGTGCGGTTGTTATGATATGATATGACAAAGGCTTTTTTTTACGAACAATTCATTGTTAACGCGGACTTTTGGTACAGTTCATCTTATTGTTTCCCCGGATGTGAGTAACCCAAGAAGGGAAGAGATGTTGGAGAGAGAGAGACACACAACGGAAAAAAGGATGTGTGCATCATCCTCACAACATCGTAATTATTTCGCACATTGCTCTTCACTTTACTTACCTGAATGAATTGAATGGTGATCGCTGACTTGCCAACTCCACCACCTCCAACAACTACAATCTTGTAGTTGGTGATGCTTGCTTTTCCAGCCATTTTTGTACGTTTGTTATGTATGGAGTATATTTATAGCACTACTAACAAGTGCGCACTTCCGTCCGACGTCGTTTGTTCTGTTTTTTTTTTTGGAAGAAAGAATGATGCGAAGTGTGGATGTTAACGTGACAGGGAGATGACTTTTTCACAGTTGAATGTATCTAGGAGAAAAAAAATGAATTACAAGAGAGAAATTACACAATAATGAAATCGAAAACAGTTTCGACGAGTTGAATTACAAAGGATTCATTGCTTTTTATTTTCCCTTTTTCACCAGTTCTTTCCAAGGAAAAACTTTTGTCATTGGCTTTTTCGCAATAATACCACTTTGTTGACAACGCAGAAGGACGAAAAAAGCACAAAAACAACATAACAAGAGGAGTACTTAAGCATTTCTGAAAAAAAACAAGTTGAAACATAATAGCATAAAAAACAGGCAAGCATCGAGAAGATAAAATGAAAGTAGAGAGAGAGAGAGAGAGAGAGAGAGAATGACAAACACATATATTATTTGTAGCTTTGAAAAAGAAGTTTTCACAGCAGTGACCACACAAATTACATTTAACATTTCCCTAGAAACAGAACGAATTGCAATAAAATGTTTGGAAAAATTCCTACTATCTCCTATCTCTCTCTCTAAAATCGTCGTTTCATCTTTTACTTCAGCAACAACAAACACGGCGATACCGGAAAGCGTCATTCAGATTCATTTTCCAACAAAATTCAGGCCTTGTGCACACAGAATCATCACCAGTTAGCTGTTATATGATCCCTCTATTTCCAGTAAATTCTTATTTAATTTGCGTTAGTATTTACACGTGAACATACATAAGCCATATCTAATTACTATTGAGATATATAATATCCTCATATACTCATACCGTACACGCCAAAGGGCAGACAAAAAAGCTAACAAACAAATACACAATTTCCGACTATCTGCTTTGGTTTTACTGAAAGTAAATCAGTGACGTGTATTCAAGGATGGTCACAGAGACTACAAATAAATTTGAACATTGACATTTCCGATTTCTCAGGATTTCTCCTGTCACAAAGTCAAACAACGTGTGTGGTGTGGTGTGTCTGTTATTTTCAATCATTTCATCTGCCAACCAGACAAAGGTGGCTCAAAGTACCCCTACTTTCCTCTCTCGCAGGAAGACAAAGAGATCGCATAGGTAGTGTAATATCATTTCCCCCTTTCACTTCATCATAATAATCCAGATTCAATATTCTTCCGCGTATATACAACGGCACGAGAGTGTTCTTGATGGAGATGTAAAACAATTTTGAATACGGACAAAAGATAAAAGTAAACTTGGGAGAGAGAGAGAGAACAGAGAAGAGAAGAGAGAGAGAGGGTAAGCCAGGGTTTTCATTAAAAGCAGAAAATTAAGTTACTATGCACTCAAGCAGACAAAATGGATTTGAAAGGGGGAGAACTAAATAATACGTAAAATCAACACAGCATGGCATTAGCATAGCACATTTGACAAGCAACCTGAAAAAGCTTCCTTTTACTTTGCTCCCCGACTACCTACGCTAAACCTTCACTTTGATCAGCAATTTAGGGAAGAAAGAAATAAAAAAATTAAATGAAAGGGTTATGTTATTTACCAATTTTCCTGTGGGTGAGACTGATGTTTAAAGGCGTTTTTGTCAAGAGCGAGCGTATTCTTTTTCTTCAATTAAATGCATTCATTCTTCCTCAGAGCGTGTGACTTGTTTGTGATGCTTCTATTCAACAACTTTCGACAGCAATGTCAGAGCACTTTGCTTGACTGCTTGCTAATAGTTGAGGTGTCTCTCAGTAAAAACACTCGTTTTTAACGGTGAGGTCGCAACCGTCCTGGAAAATGGAAAGACAAGGGGAGACTTTTACAACAGATATGGCGCACAACTCCGAGAATCCATTAGTGAAAAACGCCATGCTAGTGAGAGTGCTGGTGACAATCTTGAAAGCTCCTCTGCATGTCTCTGTGTGTGTGTGTGTGTATTTGTGTGATAAGAGTGATGATTATGATGTGTTGATGATAGTACGGAAGACAAAATCCTATTTTATCAACACGCCTACTGTCTCATTCTAATTGTTACACAAGCTCATTTCCGAAATACTTCAGTGTGTGTATATATCTGTGTATACTTGTCTCTCTCTCTCTCTCTATCTATATGCACGACAAGAAATTCTTTGTACACTTCTTCTGCCTCTCTTTTTCGTCGTCGCTCTTTGTCTGCCTGTTGTGGTTTTGGTTTTCCCTTCACTCTCTTCTGGTCTGCGATATATTGACGGAGGAGATGACGATGATGAGCTGATGATGCTCTGACTGATGAATATGATGTTGTTTCTAGGCGTTATCTTTTCCTATTATTCCCCCGTTTAGCGAGTAAGAATAAGAAGGGTGATAATGATTTGCGAAAGGGACTAGCACAAGATTAAAAAATTAACAATCAAGAAAGTCTTGATGTGCGGCCGCCTCTTTCCGTTCAACTCAACTCTGTTCCAAGGATTAAACTAACGTGTAACGAAGATACAGATTGAGATAAAAAAAATGAACAGAGACGACAAGAGACTCTCAGATATACAGGTTGTGCGTAGGTATGGTTTTTTTTGCTGCGCTTTCGTAATGTGGATGTGGAAATATTTGCCAATTTACATCTCCACTTGATTTGTTTTCACAGCAGCAGCAGCAGGAGCAGCACCCTCACTAGTAACGACGTTAGTGTGTATGTATGTATGTATATCTGTTACAGGTGTGAAGACGCGAAGAATCAGGTCCTTTTCAAAATTCTACTGTGCTTACATGTACAACAATTGGGTACGTGCAAACACACACATACACGCGTAGATGCTATCCTTGTCTATTCAGCTACCATGAAATCACTGTTGCTGCAAATTGAAAAATGTTGGGCAAAGGAGACGCATTATTTATGTGAAAGGTTTATTGTTCGCTTTCCTTTTCTCGATGAGGTAATTACTGTGCGGGGACGAGCAAGCCGTGCAAAATTATGACCACTTTTAGTGTTCCTTGTCCTCTTCCTCTGTGGAGAGACGGATCCCACTTTTTAGCATCTATCTCCCTCTGCACCGAACACACACTTCTGCCCTTTTACTCGAATGTTGGCTATTTTATTAGTAATGTGTTGTCGTAGTGTTGTTGTTGATGTCTACTACCTTTTCCGACACCTTTCTTCCGTGATACTGAAACACCAACTCAGAGCCACCAACAAACTGTTTAAGGGTTATACACTTTCGCCCCACCACGATAACGACAACGGTGGGGATGGCACTGGTATGAGAGAGGGCGAAGATAATGCTGCTGGTCGTTGGGAATTCGTTGGGATGATGATGATGATGATGATGATGCTACGGAGCGAATACACACAGAGGAGGACTAGTAGTAGTGTACGCCAGCCGAAGACACAAAGCACAAAGAAAGGAAAAGATGTGAAGCACACGGATATATGTACAAAGAGAAAAAAGGAATCTCTTCGAGCAACTCGTCGACTCTCCTCTCCTCCGATGACGGTGATGATTTCAAAGATGATGATGATGTAGTGATATGACGCTTTGTATGCTGCTACTCCGTTTTCTCCCTCTTCTCTGTTCTGCTCTCTTGTTGGATTAGCAGTATTAATGAAAAAAAATTGGCTTTATCCATCCACATCCGTATCCCAATTTGTGATTGTTTGTTGGAATAAAAGAGAGACGTTGTAGTACTGCTGATGTGAGGCGGTGGTGGTGGTGGTAAATGAGAAAGGCAATGACGTGTTGACAATATGACAATGTATGATATTGCTGTTTATTAAGTATTACGTAAACGATAAGATTGAAGATATGTCGTTTTGATACTGCTGCTGTTGCAGTCAGTCGTCGTCACGATCGTCACTGTTGTATGGCACAAACAAGAATACGTAAACGGGCTCCTCTACGTGCATGTTTTTTTTATATTTTTGTGGTGACTGATTATTGTTGTGACGACGACGACGATGACGATATGTGCACACTGCTGCTGCTGTTGGGGTGTCCGTGCGTGTGTGTGTGGTGGTGGCAGGGAATGATGAATGAATTTAAAGATACCGTTTGCTTTCGTTGTGTTGCCCCTGCCGTGCAATAATAACAATTATAATAATAAATGATACACATAACAATAAATAATCGAAAAAAGTGTATATTCTTCTAATATGCCTTTCTCTCTCGCTCACTCTCCTCCGTTTGTTGCACACACACACACACGCGCTAAACTCACACAAATTTCACACATGCAATGACAATGCTCCTGCTTCGCTTCTGACGACGACGACGACGATGATGATGATGACGATGATAATAATAATAATGTAACGGGGTTGTCTACGACGTCTTCTCTGTCTTCCTCCGTGTTTGCCAGAGAGAGAGGAGGACGACGGATGATGCGAGAGAGATGCGATGCGCTGGTATGTTTATGTGTCTGTGTGACGGACTAACTGACTGACTGTGGTTCATGTCGATGTTGTTGTTGTTGATGATGATAGTGATAACGATGAGGCTCCTTCTTCGTCGACTCGTTTTGCTTTAACCAATTTTAGCTTTGCCAGTACCACCACCATCACCATACCACCACACTACTCTCTTTACATTTTACACGATGATCATGATGATGACGACGACGACGATGATGATGATGATCAAACCTCTACAAACATCGTCGTCGTCTTCGTCATGATCATCATCATCTTCATCAATTTCATCATCATCATCATCCCATATTACAATTTTACACTCTCTGCATACATTTCATTCCCTCAAATCTCGCCTCTACGCTGACTCTCTCCATTTGCTTATTAACAAGGAAAAATCCCAGTCGTCCTCTCTTTTTCCTTTTTTCCCTTTCCAGCTTTCGTAACAATAATAATAATAATAATGGTATTAGTACCTATGCAAAAAGCTGTACAGCATATATTATGTACATGTGTGACTATCAGTCTGTAGTCAGAGCGAGCATATGCATATTATGTCTTTCTTTCTTTCCATTCTCTCTCTATGTGTACGCTGTTGCTTCTCTCCTGCTCCTGCTGCTAAGCCCTCATACAGCAATCATCATCAGGAGGAGGAATAACAACAACTTCTTCATGTAAGTAAAAATGTGTAAATAAATAAAGACAGCAAAAAAGAAAAAAAATCCTTCTCTACATGGCACTATAAGCTACTATTACTACTACTACTACTACTACTACTACTATTACTTTACCAGTTTACCAGTGACGGCGACGATGCTGGTGAAGCTACCAATCTAACACGTTATTAGTATAACATTGTATAAACATTTACATCACCATAAAGACGAAAAGAACATCGTGTACGCCTGCAAGAACAAGGAGGAAGGCAGGCAGCGGCAGCAGCAGCAGCAACAAGAGACACGTACATGTTTTCAATATTACCTATATCTCTCTCTCTCTCTCCGTTTTATACATTAAAAGTCTCTCGCTGTAGGTATTTTAGGTTTCTTTCAAGTGATGTTTCTTTTTAAAGGAATACCAACTGTTTGAGAGAAGAGTTCTGAAGTGTTTCAGATGGGAACGGACTACTGCCCATGGTGATACGGCAATAATAATATTGATGATGATGATGATGATGATGAAAACGATTGCAGTGAGTGTGAATATGTGGTATTCTCAATACGGGAATCCTCTTGTGTACGATGAACAGTGCATTAAGTAGTCGTACATAAAAATATATTTTGTAAAAAGTTAGATCCTCCTTTCCACTTTTCAGTTCTTCCATGCTTTTATGGGAGCAGGGATGTATGTATGGATGTATGTAAAGTAAAAGGAGTAGTAGTAGTAGTAGTAATGCCAGGCTTTGGCTTGCCTACATCATTATTACGGCTGCGGCTGTATGGGTTGTCTTACTTGTCTTGTCTCTGTGGATAACACGCTTTACTGGTAATTACCAATTATTTGGGTTTTTGTTGAAGTTGTGCTGCTGTAACAACAAAACAGTTCTGGCTTTTTGTAGCAGGAGGAGGTTGGGTTGGAACTGCATAAGGGACACAAATCAAAGGATTATTGTTGTATTTAGTCGATTTTTACAGCAAACCGTGGAGGAACCAGGGATGGGCAATGTTTTATCAATGAGGATTTTGAGGATATGCTGTTACTCGTTCCGATTCTGCAATCTGTTTTCCGTGAAGCGTAGCATGATGTACAGGTGACCACGAGGGTACATGGTGTACAGATTTGTCGTTGTAGCGAATGGTGACTATGACCATAGTCAAGTTGATTGATGTATGCAAGAAAAAATAGTTGTGTTGTCACACTCACACATTAAAATGGTACACCAAAATCCCAACTCACAATAAATAATTACTAATTAACGGCGATGATGGGCATTTGGAAAAGAAAGTGGAGGTCAGCAAAGTAAATGTATTTAATGGACGTAAATATTTTATGAGGGGGAAAGCTACCTTGTCATCTTAGATTGGCATCTACAAGCAAAATTTTAAAACCGACTGCAGATTTCCGCAAAACCGGGGCAAGTTTTATAGGGTAATGGGTAACCGGGCGAAGATAA
>JAHZNE010002369.1:856-13867 GCA_027744055.1 Callyntrura sp. NNG-2020
AAAATTGGCTGTGATTTCCGTAATGGAAAATAAAAAAGTTACGCAGAAGTATATATTTTGATTTCGAACGGCATTGACATTTGCATTTATTTAAATTACATTTCATTACTTTACTGCATATAAATTTAAAAGAAGTGCACATTGTGGCATAATAAGCTTATTCATGCACAAATGAAAACATACAAATGACCACAATACGTAGTTTACATTCACAATTTCCCCTTTGATGATATCATAGGTAGTGTAGTACAGTAATAATGATTACTCTTCTTGGAAGAAAATCAGCTATCCGCGCTTTGAAAATAACTGATTGTCTTCAAGTCGCTGACTCATTAAAATGGCATATTTTTGTAAAGCATAGAAGGGTACAGCGTGTCTTGTTTTGTAAATGGCGTGAAGCAAAGTAAAGTACAGTGTGCAATGTCGGCGATGTGCAAGAATGTAATTCTAGGAACCTCGACCGGAAATAATATAGCCTTGAAAGGGTTTTTGTGGGTTTTTGGTTATCACAGGATACAGGACAAATACAGGGTTTTGTATATCGACGTTGAATGAGTTACGATTATTCTGCGGACGTCGTACTCAAGCAGTGTGCTCTGTAAAATGCTCCGTTAGCGTTTCTAATTGTACACTGGTGGGAGTGGAACCTGGCACTAGTCTACACGCATTGCTTAAACAGCGGTTGAAATAGATCAAGGTCTACGAACGCTTTAAATTAAAACCAAAACGAAATGTTTAATGAAATACATGGAACTTTGCAGTTTTTGTCAAGTTAATTTATTGGTGTCCTTTACGAAGGGTTTTATGGACAATCATCCCAAGTTCAGAAATCTATTGAGGACGTCTGCGACCGCGCATATTTTTTCGGCAGACGTTAGTACTCCATATTGTTCCAGCCATATGTTTTTTTTTGCCTAAACCGTTTGCTGTAGTCAAAATTAAATAATTTTGCATACGGTACAATCTACAAGACTAATGGGTGTGATAGAACGATTCATATAATCAATAAATGTGGGCTCCAAAGAGTTTTTCATCAGGGAATTTAATGAATGACATTTTTTGTATTTTTTAGAAGGATATATCTTCTTGGAATGCAATGGTGATTGTAAAATATGCAAAATAACAACGAAACGTGATAACGCACAAGGCACAAACATTTTATGTTTTAATCGTGTTTCTCTGCTGGATAATCATGGTCACAATGATAAATTGATGATCAAGACCAAAAACAGTAAGACTAACATAGACCTTTTGCGTATAAAATATTTATATTATGAAAACAAGGAAAATGAGCAATTCTCCTGTATTTATTTACCGCCTCTGTTGGTCGTATTTGATCAATATACATACCCATATGCAATGAAATATGACACATTTTTAACTGTTTACACGTATATATGTAGTCTATATTACTTTGCATTGTTTGTTTGTTTAACTTTTCTGTATTTTTCCAATATCGTGTCATGATTTATAAATAAGTATGTTTATATACGTGGAAATTTTGTTTGTACATTTTTATGAATTAGTTCACTGTTTATCAGGCATTAAAAATACAAAGCAGTGCCAACCCATCCAAATGAAAAAGTACCTACAAAAATTGTTGGAATATTAACTATAAGAAAATGTCTAGTGAATGGTTTTTGTTTTTTTTTCACCAGATAATCTGGTATTATGGTCTACTTGCTCCGACTGCAGAGACATCAGCATATCACTCATGATTTGACGAAAAAAATGTATGTATATTAGAATGGATACCCTCCTGGTCCTGACCATGTACACATTCATTATATTTTTTGCTTACTATGGAATGGAAGGCGTTTCTAAAAATCCTATAAATATATTTCGGTTTTTAATTTTAGAACCAAGCATACTTTTACAGAAAAAACAACAATCATGCCGGTTCGGTTGCAACCTGAAAATACGTTTTGATGTATGGTTCCTCTCATAATGCAATGAAATTAGTGTCTATTTTAGGGCTCGTTGGGTTGAGTACCTCTTTAGATAATGGGTTATACCCTTAAAAACTCGATAAAAATCAAAGGGTACATTGTACAATCTATGTAGAGAATAATGCTTTCAAGCAGCTATAAAATACGAACCGTCGTTTCCAAATCATCATTCCTCTGAAAACATTTGAACACTTTAAAGAAGAAGCTCGTTTCCCTGGTTCATCACATTTTCTCTTTCTTGACTACAAGGTAAGGAAAATATAATTGATTGAAGCGTTTATTTTTTATATATCGAATTGTTTAACATTGAATTGTAAAGTGATAATTTTGTTTCTCAGAAACCCAACCCGCAATATGAAGACCATTGTTGGAGTTGTATGCATTTCAATTGCATTACTCGTCGTTTTTGAACTGGAGGGAGCAAATGCAAGTGATTATACTCCTAACGGAATGGGATTTTACACTCTTCAAAATCCTCGTGCAGAAAGTTGTGTGAGTATAGCATATAATCTGTCTGGATATAGTTTTTATATAGAATTTATTGGTATGTTTTTACATTAACGAAACATTTCTTTTTCAATTTAGGCAGGTGCGTGCAACTCTGTTGTAACAAGTGATGAGCAGGAGTGTACCAGTAGCTGTGCACGTTCTAGTGTAAAATGTTGCAGAAGATCGGATAACCACTGTCGTTGTTGCGCATCCAGCGGATCTACTCCAGCGACTTGCTGTGATAACACTGGCTGGGATCCATGCAAATAATTGTTGTATTGCAAGCATTTTTACTTATGATTTTTCACAAATATTGGCGATTTAAAATGGATAAAATAAACAATTACACCCGTTTCTTGTATAAAACAATTAGACAAATTATTTTTGTTTGGGTTCATAGTTCATTTCACATTTACAAAGTTGTACTTACAAAGTGTACATTTTTTCGACAAAAAATAAGCATGCGTTCGTTGCGTTGCAAGTTCATAACTCGCAAATTTGTTAACTAAGACTGAGAGCGTGAGTCGCAATTATTTTTTTTTTAGCATACATCGTTGGAACCAGTGAGAGTGGGGATAATGACCTATCATCATTTTAAAATTATATTACTATCAACCATATTAATATCGCCCAGACAAACTACGTAAGCTCTGATTCTGAAACTGACAATTAATGACTTGCTGAACTGGAAGGTTGGACCTTATGACCATCTTCATTGCCTACCGCTTTTATCAAATTTCATGTAGCCTAAATCTTACCAACTGCACTCGTCATTCTTATGCGAACAGGAAAGTGATAAATATGTGCAAAAGGTTATCTATAGACTTTCCCATTTAAATGTTATAAGAGGAAAACTGGTGCACGTGGTGACTCCTGAGGCTTATAAAATGAGTAGACGAACAATGTACTATTTTTTTCTGGCTGCACACATTAAACACTTTAGGTACATAACACGTTATCATAGGAATATACTTAAACGTAATGGGTAGCAGTTTTCATTATCTTTTATAAATAGCAAGCAGTTTGAGAGTTAATAGTTTCATTTGTAAGCATTTGCATGTTATAGTTGGCGTTTGTGGAATATTTTAAAAGAGTTGTACCATTATTATCATTATATATAATAGTTCCAGCGCCTACTGTAATGGGCTTCAGCATATTTCACAATCTTTTCATAGTATTTTGATTAGACACGGATTGTTTCGAACATCTTTTGATCAAGATTTAGAGCAGAAAAGGAAATTAATTTAATTTAAATTGTTAGTGATAGAGCCCGTCATGGAAGTACGAGCAGATGTGATCTTCATTCTCTTTGGAACACAATACAGAAGCTGACTACTACGGTTATTAAAATAATGACGATTGACGGTTCATGATGAATGAATGAAACACGATGTTACAATGATACAATGCAGAGATAAACATTAAAATAGAAAACGCTTTAGATGTTGGGTATTATTTTCATTGAAATTTTTGCACGAATTTTCTTATGTGAACACGGTAAACATGAACATCACTGAAATTTTTTAGAAAAACATTTATTTACATTTTTTGAGATCATACAAAAATAGCAATACGATACGGTTGTATATCATTAGCGTTTGTACATGAGGAACATATAATAAGCCTGCTGGAGCGTATACGCATACATCGTCATAATCATCGTAATTCTAACAAAACAAAATTAAATAATACAAATTCAACCAATCCTCATCCCCTTGGAAGTAGCTATATATCCCGTATTTATTCGGCCTTGCGATTCTCTTTTTGGTTGAATATATGCTGCAGCTGTATCAATTACTATGGGATTCATTGGAATTCCATTATTACTGCTGCTTCTGCTGCTCCGGTTACTGCGACCTCCTCCTCCAGCATTGGGGCTAATGATGTAGTCGTTACTGTTATAGCCATAATTATTAATCCCGCTGGATGTACTACCGCCATGATTGTTTCTCCAGTTATGTTGTTGGTGGTTTCTTTGTTGGTTACTGGAATTGTTTCCTTTTTGCGGATTATCGTGATCAGCACCATAGTATGAGTCAGAAATTGAACAACATCCAGAAATGGGTCGGACTAAAGGATGAATGTAGCTGGCAAGGGGTTTCTTTTTCCTATAATATGGATGGCAAATGGCAGCCAAGAAACTGACGATAATTCCAACAAGAATGGAAATCAGAGCAGCGGCAACTGGATACAAAAGGTAGGAAAGGTGAAACACTTTCCACGGCCAATCACTGCAGGGATAAGATACGCTCAATATAAGTATCATGTAATTTACCACGTCAATAATTTTGAAAATGTATACTTACTCAAATGAAATTTGGGAAATTAGCGGGGCAGTTTCATACGCCGGAACCGGTGTTGTGGTATTAAAATAAGCCTCAAGCTCGGTCTTTGGACATCCTTCAACAGACATTTGGAGGATTGATTTTCCAGCTTTTTTGTGGAGAAATGAGACTATACTTACGACGACCAAGCAAAAAAATCCAGTCAACCCACCGACAATGGCACCCACAGCATTTACGCAGGGGAGGAATAAGCCCATCAGAAAGACGCCATATAATGCTCCAGCAGTGGCTCCAATTACAGCAAAAGTGGCAGTGTAAATACTGCCTAAATTCTGGGCGGAGAATGCCAAAGCCATGCAGATCACCCCGTAAATGACTCCAATGAAACGGGAAACGTTGGTTTGCGATCGAGCGGTCATGGAACTAAAATACTTATTTCGTACCAGGAAGTCTTCCCACGTGACAGCTGCTAGGGAATTGAGACTCGATGACAAAGAACTTTAACAGTTAAATAAAGGCAAAAATTAATTAATTAAGACGGTCACGGTTATCAATTTAGGTTAAATAGTACACCTTTTAATAGAGGCGCTAAAAAGAATTACCTTAAAACGGCGCTAAATATACACGACGTGAAAATTCCCATCATTCCCGGCAAGTCTGCTAGCTCATGCACAACAAAGTAAGGAACAATCTGGTCAACCTTCTGAATGTCGCCTTTGGTCAATGGGTCACAATTCGCGTAGAAGGCGAAAATTGCAAAGCCAGTGATTAAACACAATGACATTACCACAAGTTTGAGTGGCACGCTCCAAATTATAGCTCTGGAAATATGATGGAGAATAATAGAAGAAGGAAATCAGATCAGGACAGAATAGTACAATAAACATGTAAATTGTAAGGCCAACTAGTATAGAAACGAAGCTCATCATTGTTGGTCATTATAAACGGGTCGTGACCATCATTATTTTTTAATTCATATTTTTGCTGGCCAATTTTCATTTCAACGAGGTTTCTAGCACGAACTATGTTTATCTCTACAAATGCATCATCATGTGCTTACTGTTTTGCTTTGCCACAAGTTGGCATGCCACTGTATCGCTGAACTTGAAGTTGATGAATGCCAGGTTGCATAATGGCATGAAAGCCAGTTCCAATCAGAAAATTCCAAAAATTGTGCCGTGAGAAAGGATCGAAAGTGAAGCTGAAACGTGTGGAAATATTGATATCGTTTATTGAAATGATGAAAAAAAATAATTGGACTCAAATTTGAAAAAAATAACCAATACTCACTCAAAAAATTCCATACGGCCCCTCTCGTTGGCAAGATGAAATCCACGCATGATACCTCCCGACGCTGAGATCCCTCTCCAGACAATGGCTACCATGCCACTAACCATCATCAAAAATTGAAAAGCATCGGTCCAGACGACAGCCTTCAATCCTCCGATATTTGTGTAGATTGTTGCACAAAATCCTATACCCAGTACACTCATCCACATGGGAAATCCGAGAAACGCTTCCAGTGCAATAGAAGGTGCATAAAGCACCACTCCGCTGAGGGTTACTTGTTGCAAAATAAAGATGCAAGACGCCACCCACCGTATCCACTTAGAATCAAATCGTCGTTCCAAATATTCGTTGATACTGGTCAGTCTCATTTGATAAAAAAACGGCATCAACAGATAAGCACTTATCGGAATGCCCACTGCAGATACCAAGTGCAGCACAAATATTTGCGCGCCGTGCGCATATACTTCGGAGGGAAAGCCCAGGATTGTAATGGCACTGACGTAGGTCACCATAACGCTTGCTGCAACGGGAAGAATGCTCATGTTTCTTCCGCCCATCAACAACTCCTCGTTTGTGTGCTTCCCTTTGTACCCATAGTACAACCCAATCAGTAAGGAAATTAATAAAGTTGCCCCCAACAGAATATAGTCAGTCACACCAAAGTAATTCGCGCCGAGTTCCATGGTTGTACTATTAATGTGCTTCCGTTCGCACTTTCAAAAACAATCAGGTGAACTTCACAAGAAACTTTTTCACTCTCACTGAAAAATCATTTTTTAGCGTTTTGTGAGTGATATGAACTTCATAGCAGGCTGTCTGCTTCGGATTGAAAAATCGTCTAACAAGTCAGGCAAACCATTACCTGTCTAGTTTAGAATACCTCTCGTGAATTATCCGACAGTTTGCGTGTTGCACTACTCAGCAAAAAATATTGCTGTTGAACATTACACAATGAAGAATGTCTACCATCATTATTGATGGGGCTTTACCTGGTAAAGAGATGTAAAAAAAACTTGGTAAGAATGGGACATAGAGCTACTAGGTAAGAACATCCCTGTATGCATTTGATTTTCTTTTGAATTACAAGGGGAAATACAGATATATGAACATGACTACGCAAAGTTAAGTATGTTGCTATGGAAACTGCGCCTTGACAAAATAATTCCAAGTGGCTAAATATTTGTTATATTTTATTTAAAAAACTTGATTGTTTTCCAAAAGAAAAAAGAAACTGGATGAAGAAGCTATTAATAAGTTTAGTGTGCGTTTATATGGGGCGATAAATTTCCACTTGCGACAAACTAGCTCCGCTTCAATTTTTATTTCAACTGTCTGTAAGGACGTCCACGGCCTGTTTTTGCGTACTATTGTTCTTGCCCTAATGCAATGGCAGGGGGTCACCTTCACTTATGAAACACCTCTTTTATGTTGATACGATTTGATTATTTAAGCAAGACTGTGTTTGCCGATACACTAATACTCTGTGCCACTACAATGTGTATTTGAAATTCTGAGCAAAGTGTACATATTTAAGTAGGAGGAAAAATTGTAATCATAATCGTAATCAGAGATTCGTAAACTTTAATGACGAAAACGACAACCCAGAGCCGACAGGTAACATAATGGCGTTAGAGAATATAGCGTTGCTGCCGCGCTGCCAGACCCTGAGTTTGCTGCATTGCTTCAAGCTCAGCCATTCTTTTGTGTAGATGTACTACAACGTAAATTTAACTGCTTTACACATGTTTGCTCGAGATCGTCAAAGAGTCAAACAAGTATAATAATGAATAATATAATTTTATGCATGCATATATATAAAAGCGAAAAGGTTTTTTTTGTTAGCACGATTGCATGTGGGGTTGACGAAGGTGATGATGATAATAATGCTTTCGATTCTAAAATTCAACAAGAGAGAGAGAGACGATATATACTGGTAGTGTGAAGATAATAGGTAATTGTTATTATTACCTTTTCAAAAAATGTTCATCATCATCATCATGAACGTCATCGTCGAAAACAAAAAGAGCAACTGAATTAGGACACCGGCAGTAGTGTCGTTAGCCAAGTGGCTACATTACATGTTGCATACTTGTACAACAGCAAACTAACGGCGGCGATACTCTCTACAACGAGGAAAAGAGGGTTGCAAGTTTCGTTTTTGAATTTGAATCGATTTTGCTCTCGGTCAGTGGCAACCTGACAACTCACCAACGGCCGAGAGAACTAATAAATGCACCACAGGCAAAATAGTAGCAATCCCGTCACAGGTTAGTGTGCACATGGACGGTAATAAAAATACGCACTTCAGAAAATAAAAAAATAATTGAAAAATAAATGGCTTGTGCAACAATGGGGTTGTTCATGGCTGGCGAAAAAGTAGGATAGCTAGAGCAAATAGTAAGAGGATAACGAATATGAACGATTAAGTAGTAAATAACCTGCGTATACAATATTTTAATTACTTGAGAATTCGTTTGTCACTTCGAAATGTAACTTTTTTTATTTAACTGCACACACAGAAAAGGAAACGGTCACATTTTTTTTAAAGTACACCTCTAACAGAGTTGACGGGATCTTGTAATGAGTCTGTCGCAAGCAATGACAAGCAAAGACGTGCCTTTATTGTTAGTTTTTACAATTTCGGTGTTCTGAATACCTACCTAGTTGACTTATGCATCCTCGAAGAAGACACTCGACACTCGAATCTACTTTACATAACGGTATCACAGCCACCTACTTATCTTCCCTTCTCTTGCACATGTATCCCTTTTCTAAACTGTGTTACAGGAAAAATTGGTGTTCACCATTCTTTGTTCTTCGTCGTACTGAACAATACGCGATAAATTTGAAAAGGGTTTCAAGTGAATATTTAAAAATAGAAAGGGTTAAGGACCCTTTCTAGACCTGAACAAGTAGACACTTTCATTTCATCAAACAGCATTACCATATATTGAAGCTGGGTGTACTCAAAGTTGGGATGGATTTTTCCTTTAGCCAATTCATTGGGGAACAAGGAGGAGATAAATTAAATAGAACAAGATATATCTTGACATATCATTTACATATTTCAAATGGACTATAAGCATATTTATTCCTGATTCCACCAGTTATGGATGCCACCTCTAGAAGCATGTTTAAAATGCGTGTTTTGAGTTCATTGTTGATGCTGCTTTTACTGCGTCGGTTTCTTATTATTTTTGTTTTTCGTTTGTCCCAGGTGTTCACAAAACGCGGCATGAAAGGTATCAAACGCATGTACACTGCATTTAAAATTGGCATGACGAACGATCCTTCATTCTAAAATCAAAATAGGTACTTACAGAAGCACACACAAGTGGTACATATGATGATGACGACTGTAAAGTACAAACGCATAAAACTCTCTACTGACAATAACAGCCTTTTGCTAAACTAGTCATTCAAAAATAATAATGACGCATGCTTGCATGTCGTGGTGCTTTTAAAAGAGTCAAGTTGATGGTCTGGTCTTTGGCATGGCCCCAAATATACCGCGAATGAATGTCGAGCAAGATTATAACAACGTTACCATTTGACCGGCAAGATCCCTTGTGCATGTGCATATCCAAGATGTAGAACAGAACCATAAATTTGGTTTATAGCGCCGTAAGGGAGATCTGATGGTGTTGGAGGTGGTGAATAGTTTTCAAATTATTTTAAATCTTTCTTCATTGCAAAACATCAAAAGGAGACAATGTCTGTCTTTGTGGCTAACAGCAAATTGAAAATGAAGGTATATTATATTTTAATATATTGATATGAAGAGTATATACGCTTAGCTTCAATAAAAAGCATGATGGTAATTATAAATTTGCTCCATTGTTGATTGTTATTATCGTTCCCCATTACTTTCAATGCTGGTAATATACTTTCAATTTCTTGAAATTTTGAATTGTTTGGTTTAATAACGCCTGTCATTGATACATTATCGGGTTACTAAAAATATGGGCAGCCGAAAGGTAGACAAAATTAAAAGGCGTTGGTGGTTCATAATAAAGTATTGGATGGATAGTGGTAGTGTTATGCAACATTGCAATTAATTACATGGCAGATGGAATACAAACCTTTTTGCATGTACCTGTACTTTGTATTGCCGAACATCCCCAAAAAATTTCCAAATATCTATGTATTAATTCTTAGGATCCACTAGTTGATAATGTAGTAATCCCCTAACTGAACAAATATTTTTAATCTTAGGGTGATTTGAAAATGGAATTGTACTAACATCACAGTATCTATTGTATGGTTGTTTTTAAAAAATGTCAAGGTGACTAATCGGTTTTGTATGAATACGGGTTTGTTTCATGATAAAAATGTACGTTTGTAATAGCATATGTATAACTTTAAAGGTGGAGTCGTTCATTAGTAAATTGAAATTAATCAACATACATTGTTTTAAGAAATATGCACTGAAATTTATTTTCTTAATGTCCATAAAACCGTTGGAAAATATGTGTTTTTATCCTATGTAGATGCTTACACGAAGCTGTTCATTACTTAATTGTAATTAGCGACGGTTGACTTCATTAATAATGTTGAAATTCATATTCTTGATTTTACTCAAATTACGATAAAATGGAGGGACGATGACCGTTGATGCATAATGAACACGTTTTATTCGATTCTTTTCAAATTTGGCAAGTACATCCAGATGTTCAATAGTTCGGATAAGTTAGATGTGATCTTTGCGTCAACCCCCCCCGGGGGTAACAGGAGGGGTAGAAGTGTAAAATACGTCCAAATGAACTTAAATTTGATGAGGTACTTCATACAATACCATGACGTTTTTCAGGTGTCAGTTGGCAAAGGATTTTTTAAGTTTCCATTACCATGTCCACAGACAGACAGACAACATTTTAAAAACACTAACTGCATGGTCCACAGCTCTTTCGGTAGTTCATAACAGGGGAAAACAAGTTATTCAAATATATTGGTTCTAAAAAAATTGAACATAAAATGACAACGATATTTATGGTATAAGAGACCAACCAATATTATTGTGTCGATAATGAGAAAATTATTAGTTAAATTTAAATTTGATGTGCACTTGAACATGTTTCCGATATTTATGGTCAAATTTAATTAATTTTTCAACGAGTCTATTTAAATACTGATTAGAGGTGCAGGTGTTGGGATTGCATATAGCAAAAAGGAAAACTAACAAGTTGAGTAAGTTGAGAAATAAAACAGGAAATCACTGACAGCCAGTCAAGGATGGCATGCATTCCGGATGTGTGGACACCTCTCATTGTCGATGAGAGGTGTCCACTGCTCTTTTATATTTTTGTTTTGCTTAGTTAGTTACCGACCGGTCTCAGTCATTAACTTTTGATGCCATGTTTTTTATGCCAAGACATTTTTCGAATTCACTGGAGGATGCTCGTGAACTGTTTTTATCTTTGCTATAAGTAATGGTCGATGGTGAAGAAAACCGTTCGTTCAACGTATTAATTTAAATACATTACAAATATGGGGACACTTTCCTATTCACATTGAAGAGGAATTCTGCATGTTTCTGTTTCATAATCAAACGAGCTAGTTATCGAAGAAAAATAGAAACAAGAAAATTAAGCAGTAATTAAGCAGTCTGAAGGTAGTAAGAGAGAAATGATGACTCGCTATGTTGATTTGAATGCAAATCTAATATTTGCCTAAATCTAATCTAATGTGATAATGATAACGACAACCGCCACCAATGTTTATCATATAGAGACGTGAGATTTTGTAGTTAGATATATTGCGTACATACTGCAAAGTAACTATGCTGAAGGGTAAACATTTTCTGATTTCATCGGGAATTTACCAAGTTAATGAAATAGATCTTCAGGTTGTACTGTTTTATTGTGCCTATTTTTTAAACTATTCTATTGTTATGAATAAAATTAGATATAGTCCCTGAGTTCCACTGGTCATAATCATAAATAAAAATGTATAAACTCAGAACTCAATTGTTTTAGACAACATAGTTAAGATACAACGAGGGATATAAATATACTTATTATTTAAATATCATTGAGGTAATGCTTATCTTTACATTTGTTTTCAGGCAAGGAAAATCTATTCATAAAACATCAATACAAAGTTAAAACGGACGTTACAAATCATCCCAATCATGGGTTTCCAGGTTTCCACCCCAATCATCATGGGCTTCTAGGCTTCCATCCAAATCATAAGTCGGCGAAGATGGAAAATTGGAGTGACAGCATTGTAAAACTTATAAATATTTATATCGACAAAATTCAGAATTTAGTAGCTGATCGTTTTATTTAGAATTTTTTAGAATTTAGTAAATGTTCCACTCGGCAAGAACACAAAATGTATAAAAATTGTCTTGTTAAAGGAAAATTAGTCACTATCGTGGTGTACTAGGATTACTAGTTTTAAATTTAACACATTATAGTATTTATCATGACAAGAATTTTGATGAATTTAGGAACTCAAGCGTTAAAATTAATTTACCTAATCCAATTTATAAAACCATTTCATAAAAAATATTAAATACGACTTTATAGTTTTTCTCAAATGTATGTATGTATACATAATGTAATTTTCAGCATGAAAAATTCCATATTACACCAGACAATGACAATAAAGAACAGGCAACATTTTAGAGATACATATTCCATTTCTCTAAATTTTTAAATATTAACGAAGATTTTTAGCTATTTCCCAAAAAGAACAATTCCATAGCTTATCTATGTTGAATGTTGAGGGTGAGGGTGGGAGGCTAACAGGTGGAAATCTGCTTCAAGTGAGCTCTTTAATTATGCATTAAAATGACCATGAATTTCTATATATTTGAATTAGCCAGAACAAGATTATGGGAAAGGGTCATGTCTACACCAAACTCATAGGCAATGGAACCTGGAAACTGTATTACCGATTTGACTTTGACCATTTCATTTTGAGTCTGACTTGCTATTTTTTACTCGTTCTATTTTTTTCCTATTGAAATAGTTCGTGTTATTGCTCGTAACAGT
>JAHZNE010002370.1:0-20735 GCA_027744055.1 Callyntrura sp. NNG-2020
TAATTTGTCGTTTAAAAATAAAATTTACTTAAATATTTACTTACATATTGTGACTACTTTTATCTACATAAATAAATACATATTTTTAGATTTTCACTACATTTTTTTACACCGTATAATGATGATACAGTAGACAAAGATGAACGGACTAAGGAAACAAATGGGGATCCATTAGATTGATTAAACTCGCAAGCGAAAGGATTCCCACAGGGTTCCTTTCAATTTAATTCATACATTTCCTTAAGGCTTAGTAAAACTTTTTTTTATATAAACCACCAAAGAAGCTGCTGCTACTGCCTCTACTGTTGATCACCACTGTGATGATACCACTACTCATCATAAAAGAAAAAAGGTAATGATAGCTTTTACTACTGCTCGTATTGTGACAATAAGCTCAGGTATATCGCTCAAAGTTCCTGGGAGAAGGTAAGGGTTTATAGATATGGGCAAATGTCTCTGTGTAAGTGTATATCACACAAGGTTCTTTTCGTAAAGGGATTGAAAGTGTAGAGTATTAATAACTGGAGAAAATTTGTCGGTTCACTCACTGCTTTCACAACCCCACAATATCATCAACCAAAGTTTTACAGCTAATAAAAGAATATATATACAGGTGGAGAAAAGATACTATAGAGAGAGTACGTTCGAAGACACAAGCTTGCTTTGACTTTCTTTCAACGTTCAACACACTCAGGTTCCTTTTTTCACGATTCGGGTGAAAGTAAAGTTGACCGCTGCGCCCCTCTGCTCATTTCAGTTTTCTTTTCTCTTTTCAGTGTACCCAGGTATGCAAGATGGCAGATTGAAGTTACAACTTCTGCCCCTCAGTCAACCGCACATCCTCCCGCTCTCTCGTCTATAATGTAAGGAATTGCCGATGATGTGCCTGTACAATTTCCGCTGGCACAGGGTTCAGGTATTATTATACTCAAGAAGAATACATTTTATAGCGGGACTACCCTACTAATAAAATGTGGGTATATGTTATTATTATTATATTATGTTCATGACGAGAGATAAGCACGCTGATAAAAATGATGAGACTAAGATGAGATGAGTATAATAATGATTATTATGATGAGAGTAGAATAATGTAAAGCTTGCTGATGCGGTATGTTCTACACAGAGATACAGACACACTGGTTTTGTCTAAATATCAAGCACATGTATGTCGTGGCGCAGTCCGCCAGTGACAGAAGATCGGTTAGTAGAAAGCAGTCGAAAGTGGGAGACTTGAGATGATTAGGAAGCACAGTGGGTACACACGCTATTCCCCAGAACTCACCGTGGAAGATGTTCACCGAGCAAAGCCACGAGGAACACTGGCATCACTTATTTGCTCTCGCAAGGAAAATAATTCGGGGAGCAGAGATGGAGGAAGGAACGCACAGAAACAGACATTGAGAAGGCTTCTCGCTCGCTCTCCCTTTCACATTGCTCTTCACTTCTGCTTCTTTTCCTCCCTTTCAACATCCGATCCCTGAAAAAAATTGTTCGTCCCGGAGTGCATTTGATTTCCATCCGTTGTATTGTCTATGAAATGTGTGTGTATGTGTGAGTGTACATATTATGAGAAAGGCAAAGTATCAGCAATGAGGAAGCGAATAGTGATTCTGATTCCTTTTCAGGCTTCTCTCTATACCAACAATCCGTTCATTTGCCTTGTGGGTATTTTGAGACGCTAAAGAGATACATTATAAATGAATTCTTACATTGTAGACTGTGAATTGTCGGAGACAATGCCTTTCGAGAGGTATAAATACTCAAGTAGTGTGTGTCGTGTGTAAAGAAAGGATCGGGAATCAGGGTAACTCGACAAACGGAAGATGTGCCCAACGTGTGCCTGAGTTATCTATTTTGCGTGTGTAGATGTTTGCATTATTCTTCAACTTATTGAATATTACAATGTGGAGGGTTCGGTGGCGTACATTCGTACGGTACACCACGCACGCACGGTGACTAGTTATCTGCTTCCTCCTAGCGTAATAATATGCTTGAATCTGCATATGTGTAGGATGTTAAATGAATATGGTTGGATTTCTGGGCCATCAAACGTCCTTATACTGATTACTACAAATAATAACAATGATGATGTCGAAATGCGTATTGTATTGAGGAAGAATGATTGTAATACTGTAGGTTTCCTTTCACATGTGACGAACCAATCCTGTGGCATGTGACCACTTGCAAATAAAATTCGAATTTCAGCGGATACAAAAATAAAGGGTTGGCTAAAGAAGAACCACGAGCCACAAGATCTCTCGATGAAGGAGAAAACGCATACGTAGATATATGATATTCCACTAATTTTTTTTACAAAAGTAAAGTGAAAGAGATGACTTGAACTGTTTGAAGAATATCATTATTTGAATAGTTTTTTCCGTGCGGTGGTCTTCAAAAGCAATGTAATATTTGCATTGTTAAAAACCCTATTTTTCACAAGTACATCCTCCTTTGTGGCCAGTGGAATGACAAAAAGAATAAAATGATTGTCTCGTTGGATGTGCTTACCCCTATATACCTATAAATATGTATATGTATATACATATATACCTATATACAATTTGAATCCGATCCCAATGGGTAATGTATGAGCCAATAAGGTTTGATGAGGGGTACTTGTACCCACTTTTCGGGGATCATCCAGTCCATTTCGAGTAATTGCGAGAGTTTTCATAATGCTTCTCTAATACTAGAATATGATGATGATGATGACGATATGATGTGGTCTTCATACATGATACTTCCATTCAGTCCACACTCTGTAACGGGAAACTTTTTTCTGTCCTCTTCAGTTTCCCTTCTCAATGATGTACACTTTTGGTTCTTGAAATCATGTAATAAAGTTGGAAAATCAATTTGACAAATTAGAAAAAAAAAGGGTTGGAGTTTTCGAGAGAGAAGGGAGAAAAACGAGACTTGTAATTTATTCACTTGAGAACTCCGTCTGAAGTTTTTTTCTGTAATAATAAATAGCTGGAGAATTGTCCATTGTTGTTATTTCACAAAAGCTCTACACATACAATCCCTCCTACGTACGTTTTTCGTAAGGGCTCTTATGATCGTATATATGTTATTGTTCCTTTATCGTTGTATGCCTTCGTTTCAAGAGTTTATACATTTATGGAGAGAACCTTGGTCGAACACATGAAGCACACTCGCAAGTCTCAAGCCATATATATAGGACTGAAAAGATTAAATACATGCTACATTTGCAATGATTAAATTAAGATTTCTCTCTGTGGTAGAATCCCAACCGGATCTCTCAATTAATGATGTATGTATTGCGCAAATTGTTACTATTTACGGTTTTATGTTGAAACACTCAAATATTACGGAATCCCACAGAGTTGTAAGCTGGCTTCGGCGGTTGAAAATACTCATTCGTCGAACAAACTAAAAATACGTGAGCTGCTTCGAAAAAATGTAGTGAGACTCGAGACTGATGATGGTTGCAAATAAACAGGATGGATATCAATTTTATTTTAATAATAATAATAGCAGTGGAACCAACGGCATTGCTTAATCTTAATCTGCCAGCTGGCATACAATTTTTTATATGTGTATTATTAAGTTCTAACAGTGCAATATTATACGACTTGAATAATCCGTCGCTTTCCACACTATTTTTCCTCGTTACTTTAAGTATGCCCATTATTGACTAACGGGAAAATATGCCTCCATCGACAGGAAGTGAAGTTCCTGTAATCATGGCGGATTCGGGACTACTGAGGAACATGACCTGAGAAATTGAAAAATAAAAATAAAATTATAGGCGATTTTTTCATGATATCATATTGGGGCAATGAAAGACTAACTATGTCAGCGGCTTCCGCAGGCTGGACTGGTCTCTTGATGACTTGACGATCCAATATTTTCTGCGTTTCTTGTACTATTTGAGGATCTGGCGAAACAAACATTTCTTTAACCATTGCTGTTGGAGCAGGACTGATGCAGTTGACACGAATTCCGCTCTCGCCAAGCTCCAGTGCCATACATTTTGTTAACATGAGAAGTGCAGCTTTGGTGCAGCTATAAATGGAAATTCCTTTCGAGGGTGTGGTGTCAAACTGAGCAATATTAAAATACGGACAACATATTTATTACAAAGAGTAATCAAACCAGCCAAATCTGTACTTTGTTATGATTTTGTTCATGGATAATGAGATTATTGTAAAAAAAATGTCAATTTACTGCTTACGACAGATGAAATGTTGACAATTGTTCCTCCCTGGGCTTTACCAAGTCTAACCAGATCTTTAGCCACGACTTGACTAACATTGACCACAGCTTTGAAATTGACAGCAAATAAGCTTAAAGAAAATCATTTGATATTAGTCACTTCAATCATGAAATGTACAGCAATCTGTACTCGATACGTTTGGTGGAGCAGCAAATATCATACAAACCCGTTCACCGCTTCCTTTAACTAACAGCTTATTTTTTACAGTGTCATATCACTTGGTGGTGTACTGTTTCATTTTTGTTTACAAAACTACATATAATATTGGAAACTACGTTCACCTTATAATTTGACAACAGTAGAAAAGTAAGGCAAATGCTTCATATTTTATCATGACATTGTATTCGTAAGTGACAACGTACCCATCTATTTGCTCTGGAGCGACATCCCCAAAAAATGAAGTGCCTGATATTGCCGCATTATTTACAAGATGATCAATGGGAGCTACACTCTTGACAAGGCGACGCGTCTCATCCCAATCCCTCAAGTCAACGCAGATCGTGGTCACATTAGGGAATTCATTTTTCAGTGCGTCCAAGTATGACTGTTTCTTGTCCAAAGCCACTACGATTGCATTATTTTCGTAAAACCTTTTTACAAGAGCATAACCTAAACCTGTATGAAAAGAGAAAACAAAAGCATTGTCTGCAGAAGGGGGTCTACTTTGATGATGGATGACCATAAAAGATTACACCCACTACTCTGTTGCAATTAACTTGCGTTACTTTTCCTACTAAAATGTGTTAGAACGGAGAGTCACCATTCAGTAGCTATCCCATCTCACCCCATACACGCGTAAAGTGAATAAAATTTGGAGGACTACTCAATAGTGTAGATAATTGTAACTAACCTTTCCCCGCTCCAGTGATGAGGACCCTACGACCGGAAAAGTACTCGGGATAGGACTGCCTTTCCATTTTACGATACTTTACAGTTCTTTCCTGAAGTGCAGCTTTGTGGAAGTATGAAATATTGCAAAACTCCGTTACTGAAGCCGAAAACGAAATGCAGTGTAAAATTGTTGGTCATTACTGCTGAACCAATAACCCGTCACAGCCCACGGTTTAGCTGGTTTTCACCAGAAGTTAATGAATCTTTGCCATGAACAAATATTGACTAGATGCTGTTAAATAATAAGTCATGCATAAAGCAATGGTGAAATAACCTAATTACATCGCTTTCTTCCATAAGCATTGTGCATTTTCGTTCGTTGAGTTTAAGAGATGTGTAGTTGTTGGATTGGTATGCATAATGCATACCTAATTTAACAAACTAGACTGGGTCTGTTTATGTTGGAGCGCATCTCTACTCAAAAAGGAATGAAGTAGTAATGAATGAAACATGATGTAGTAATATTATCGACATTAGCAGATGCGAAATATGCAGTGATTATAGAACCGCGTGGATATTTGTAATGTTTACATAATCTCGTAGTGATACCGGTTTTTGAAAGTATTGATCCAAATATTACTGCAAGTTGTACATGTATGTAGTTTAGAAAACAAAATGCACAGTTTAACAAGCAAAATCCGGAACTGACTGGCAATTGTACGAATTTTAAGCTGTAAATGACTGTATCACATTGCCCAAATTCCGAATAAAACGACTTGTATTCAACATTGAGTGGCGATTATAATATAGTTGTACATAGTATACGTCCAATGAATTGGTCTTTTTAATGTAAAAGTATAGTAGTAGGGCTTATCCAAAATTCACTGTTAAGTATCATAATAAGGTTCGTTTTAGTGAAATTGAGTTTTACTAAACAGGAAATGAAAGAAAACGACAAAATAATCGAATTTTGCGTAGTAGTGAATAATGTGTATAAATTTCGGTAAATGGACTTTTTCTCTAATATATCAGGGAAAGCAAGTGTACTGTTGCACAGTTCCAGTTGTTACCCAACTCTTTTCATTTAATCTCACTACACCCCGGAAAATGTTAACATTACTAATGGAGGACACCCACAAGTAAGGCACAGCACAGCCATAAAATGGAAGTTTATAAGATTACCTAATTCGTTCTATACCATAACAAGTAAGAAACAGCAGAAGAGTAATATTTAAAATAGTGCAACAGCTAAGGATGTAATTTTCCGTTTTGGAAAACAAAATGAATTATTCAATGAACGCTGCTAACTGAGAATTAATTCAAGAGCATACCATTATCGATACCATTTTCCACCGTAGGTTTTTATTATGTTGGCTGAACATGCGTGAGTGATGAAAATATTTTTTTAATCGTTAGGAAAGCGTGAAGGTCAAACGTAAAAGACTTTTACAGTAGCAGCAACACGGCAGAAAAATATGATGAAGCTGAAACGATCAACCACACTCCTTACCGTTGTCAGACCAAATGAGAAGAATGCATGTATGTATGAAAAGAAATGAGAAAAGAGATCTACGTCAGTATGTTTTCAAAGAAACTGTTATAGCGGCTTCAAACGACACTTTGAAACCGTAACTTTAAAAGATTGGTCAATGATGTTGCAAACGGAATAAATAAATTATAAATCATATATATTTGTTGCTTTCCAAAAGATTAGTAAATCAGCATTTAGCATTAACATCCTGATACTTCTGTGATTCTTTGGTATACTCCGCAGAATTTTTCCCGAATCTCTTCTCAACGTACGCGAGGCTCTGCTCCAGCAGCAATTTCGCATCTTTTAACTTTCCTAAAAGTAAATTCGTGTGTAATTTGCAATGCATGATCAAGTACAACATGTGTATTAATGTAAATATTTTCTGTATTTAAATATACCTGTCGACACATAGCATCTAGCTAGGGAATCACAAATCTTTCCAAACTGCGAATTATATTTGAATAAAAGTTGTGAAGCTGAGGCATAGCAAGACGACAATGTTTCAGTTGCTTCCAGAATTCTTCCTTGGTCCAACAAATATTCGCCTATAAGATATATATTATATACATTGCGTAAGTATTTCTTTTTATCGTCTCTCCAAACATTCACCGATATGTGTGACAAGACAAAGAAAAAGTTTGGTTCCCATTTGCATTAGCTGTTTCGATCGTGAGGCAAAGGTATCATAATATTGGGGATGTCAAGTGTCAAGGTATTTGGCAGTCAACTTTTGTTAACCGTGTTGTAAGAGTAATATGTGATTACAATATCTCGTATAAAATTCGGGACCTAACAAATTAACATGTATTGCTAGCTGGTCGCTACAATATTTTAGTGTAGAGTAAATATTACCTCTTTCATGTAAATTGCAGACAGCATTGAGTAAGACCAATTTTTCATCCATGTTATATTTTTTTCCACAACCCAAACATGATACAATTTCAGCCTCCTGAAAGAATACAAAATTACAAAAACAACACGATTACTATTTGAAGACGATGATATATAAGACAACATTAAAGGTATATCAAAGTGTTTTTATTTAACTAACATTTCTGGCAATTGGTCCTGCCTGTTGAACAGGTTCCTTGCAATTTTTGCATTGCAATGCTTGAAATTGAGACTATTTAAAACAATTTTAGATATACAATACACAGCATGTTGAGCAAGTGCCACATTTAAGAGGCAGAACGTATATTTAATATAGGTTTTACTGCAAACGATATTCCAGATTGGTACTCTTCGCAGCATTTATCACAGTCACACGAAAACATGTACTGTTGCTTAAGTATTTCCTGTCGCTCAGTCAAAGGCATTCTTCGAAAATGTGGGCCGTAACAATTATACACATTTCCGTTCTTTTTTATTTTCCTTGCAGCTTTTACAATGAGCTCCTTGCCCTCCATAAACTAAAATTGCATAAACATTATTGAAAATAAACTTACAAAAAATCGTACATGTATATAAAATACGTATTGAACTAAACGCTTACATGAAATATTATATTTGAATCACAAGAGTGATTCATCATGCTTGCACTTGAATATATAGCTGTGGCAATTCGCTTTTGGTACTCATCAATAACCAGGGAAGAAGTCGATAAATCATCTTAAATTAGACATTTCAAGGTTCAACCAATCATCACAAATAGCCTTTCAGTATTATTTTGTTCATAATTTGAAATTACCAGGTAAAATGTCAGTTACAGCATGTGCGTTGCAAACCAATTGACAAATATGTCGAAGTAAACCACCTCCAACTTGAAGTTGTTCTTCACGTGAATAGCTTGGCAGAAAAGACGTTTTTGAGATTAAAAATTCTGTTAGTAAGCTGGCAGTCTGAAAAAAATCCAATACAATATTTCATTCCGTTGCTAAATATAATATGAATTAGCATTACGTACCAGTACCACGCCATTAGTATCGGGGTTCGGGTATGCAAAGCGCATGATTTACTAGATTTACATGATTTTTAACTTTGCATTTTATGCATTCGACGAAATCTTACCAAAGTGTACTGAAACAAGTCTTCTTCAAACATGTCATTGATGTGATCAATCAGAGAGTAAACTCGCTGATAGTTATCCATATCTCTTTTGAATATTTCTACATTTTTCAGGTCAGACACATTTGTATGGTTTATTGCACATTTTACGACTTTCTCTACCCCAGCAGAAAGAACGATTCGTACAGCTAAATGAGCAATTCCTACAGAATGTAAAAGATCAAGCCAACCACACTCGTGAATATGATAATGCTCAGCATTTGCCGCACAGAGATCATCGCAAAACAAAACTTGTGTACACCGGCTGCATCTGTATGAAACAAATAAATGACAACACAATCACTGCAAAAATCAACGAAAATATTTTTCATTCATGAATACATAAATATGTATATTGATAATATCAGAGCTAGAAATAATTTGATTATCTTACGGAAAGAAATAGGGTTCTAGGTACTGCATTTGCACCAGTGCTTTATGACAATGATGACAATGGGATTCGTAAAATGGTGGCAACAGAACTGAAGCATAAGGTAGTTCTTTAAACAGCACTTCTCCTTCGTGTAAATTTGTCGATGCGACAACATGTCGTCCTAAAGGGACTGACGTTCTAAGTGAAATATTTTCACTGGCACTAACAAAATTGGAGTTTTCGCAGAAGTCAACACTAGCGTCTACATTGGCGACCGAGTCCTTCTCTTTGGATACGGCGGTGTGTGGCAATCTTTTTATTTGCAATTCAATAGCATCAATTTTTGCGTCAATAGATTGAATAGTAGCCGTGGGAAAATGGGAAGTTCCATTGCATGGTTTGGTATGGACGGTATTCTGTTCGTCCGGCCTTTTGAATGACGCTTGATGTGTTTTGATATTTTCTAAGCATTGTTGTGCAGCTGCACGAAACCCCTGTTTAGCGAAAATACTGGCTTGTCTTAGGAGCAGTTTAGGTTTCAGTCTTTCGGGGTAGCCGTACTTAAGTGCTAGCTCAATATCTTTCAATGATTGGCTATAAAAGGATTCACCTATATCATAGTAAACTGCGGAACGGTTAGCAAGTGCCATTGATAAGCAGCTCTGATCATTTTCTGATATTTCATTTGTGAGGTTATCAGTTTCATCTTTGATTTTTGAATGAGGAGCATACTTTATAGCTTGGTTGTAGTGACGCAAACTCGTTTCTAACTTTTTCTTCCTAAAGTATTCGTTCCCCAATTCTCTCTCCGTCTTGGATTTAACATCACATTTTGTTAATGTAGTATTGTCCGAGTTGAGCATCATCGGGGGTATCGGCCCGGCGGGTGCTGAACTTTCGTTCGCACTTGTGATGTCGTCATAGTCATGTAAATTACTTTTGAATGGTAGCTCTCCAGTCGGCTGACGATTCTGTTCGGCTGTCACAATCCATTCTTCAAGTTTAGACCTTTACGACAATAAAATATCGAAATAATTATTCATGTAGCATGGTCATTGTAGGGGAAGAACTTTCCAAAACATTCTCAATGGAACCATAATAAATTGCACAACGAAAAAGTGTTTAAACTCGATAACTGCTACGCTTTAGTTAGTACAAAGTGACAAGAGAGCGACTGCCAACTGTAGTAACGTTTTTAGTGTTGTCTAATTTAAAACTTTGCAAAATCTAACCATAGTACGTATACGGAAACAATTTAATAGAATTTTCCTTATTTTGTTTTAAATTAGTAAACAACCAAGCTGACAGTTTGTTTGTACGACGGGCAACCAACCAATAATCATCGAAATGAAACGGCTGCAGCGTCGCATAAGAGACTCGGACAAGTCAACCTCAGAAATGTCAGTAAATGCTTCCGCTTCCAGTTCCCGAACATTTGACAGACGTACTTTTACTGAGTGCTCTAATCGAATGAAGCGTCTAGTTCCTACTTTAAGTCGACGAAGTGATAATTTACCTGTTCAATGTGAAAAACTCGATGAGGTAATAAGCTTCATTTAGCAAAGGTTTTTTGAACTTGTACTGTCTATAGCTATCATTTAATTGCAATAAACCAACACTTGTAGGATTTTAATCAGAGAGAAATTTCGATTCTTCATGAGAAGGCGGAGATGGATAATCATGTGGCTGATATAGTATTGAAGACCCCGGTCAAATGTTTCCTTACCAGGAAAGAATCGAGTAGTGAAGTGCAAGCTTCTTCAAATCTAAATAATTCAGTGTCCGCAAAAGACATATCGCTGCAGCGAGATAACCGTCCTCCCTCAACCGAGGTAAAAAGATTAGTATCTACAACTTTACCCAGAAGCATATTGACCACTGATTTCACTTCCGGAAAACCAGGACCTTCTTCTGCAACTCTACCAAGTTCATTTTCGGCTCTGAGAGATAAATCAAGTCGAAGATCTTGGTTGAAACCTTTGAAGATTTTGGTCACCTTTATGTCTAATATCGGCGACAACATTGATATAACTTCTTATCCTACACCTTAAGCTCTCAAGATATCAAAAGACTTTTTTAGCGTTTTATTTTCTTCAAAGAAAAAATATTTAATATGCTGTGATGACCTGAAACTGTTTCAACGCGTACCGCTTATATCTCGTTGTGTAGTATTTATGAATTTCATATTCATTAATTCTTTACTGTTGTCAACTGTTATTTGTATGTAATTAATTTGTAAGGTTATTTACTATTTTTTCCAATTTAGTAAATGTATTATTTCGTTGATTAAACGACATGTATCAATATCATAGTTTCATTTAAATATATGTATGTCATACCGGCTGGAAGGATGTTGCATCAAAAAAGACACAAGCTCCTGGTGCACTCGTGGTTTACCAGGAGAAAACTTTTCATAGAAAGTCCGACACACGGAAGGTTCTTTCTCTTTATTCTCCATTTTTAACTGCTCTAGACTGAACCAGTTAGAACTTAAATTATCACATGATTCACAAAATAACGAAAATGAGCCGGGTTGTCAGTGTCATTCCTCAACACACCGCTATTTACCTTGCTCTAAAAACGTATTGATATTGAAACAAACAAAATTGTGTGCAAAAGTGTAAGTAAACAACACTCATGTGAGTTTGTTCATCAAAACCATATTTTTAGATTTTTCTTCCACATACATACACACATCGTCGTAATCATATTTCTATACCTATTCAAACTGAAAAGCATCATGCTTACTTTTCATTTCAACTAATTTCATTTTTCCAGAGAGAGAGAGAGAGAGAGAGAGAGTTGCTGCACAAAGGACCACAAAGCCACAACACTATCTCCTAATAGTCGGCGTCGTAAGCCGTGTAAAAGTTGATTCAACTCCATCATACATACAATTGATATACACTCTCTCCTCCGGCCCGGCCCCGGCAATGCATATACACAGCTGTTCAAACAAATTAAAATCTCTCCGCCAAAAGTACTTGTGAGCAGGCTAGTAGCTGCGCGGGGGGTTTTACATGGACAGCGGGCTAGCTTTAAACTCGAGAGCAAAAAAGCACGCACTGTCTTATACCCCATACACACCATTTGAAACCGTATAGCTCTCTTGGTGGCTCTCTCGCAGTGAATAGTTTTTTTCCTCTTCCTACTAACACTACCACCACCACACCGCATATATTACGGGAGAGAAGCTCAAGAATCCAAACGGAGAAGCAGAGCTCCAAGGTTCACTTACGAATATACACATACCACCACCACCACCACACCGCCACAGCTTTCAGCCTTCGGCATTACCACTATTACTTTTACGATACTACCGTCATCATCATCATCATCCTCCTCAAGTTTAGCGCACACAGAAAATCTTTTTACCTTCTCAATTCTCAAACTATAAAGCTTACTTAAAATCTAGTCCTCCTCCTCACCATCCATCCACTACACACTACCAAAAAACACCACCACACTTGCTACTTCTTCAATATAGCACCATCATCATCAGCGATCAGAGATCAGCGTTCTGCTCTGCATTTTAGTTTTTACTTGTTACCTTTTGAGCACTGCACACAATCCTCAGTCACTACAACCACCGCTGATGTAGTTGTAGTAGCCGTGTAAAATTTGATATAACATGGGTACAATAAAAGGAAACGTAATATTTTATGCCGTTTAAAGTTTTCTTAACTAAATAAAACGGTAAATACACAGACGAGAACACGACACACAAAAAGTCCTCGGAACAACAGCACAGAAAAACCCAACAAAAGCGTGCAAATATTATATAGCGAAGTACTATAAATATAATATTGTGTAGTTCATTTAGGAATATTCATTTTTCCGTGTACCAACTACACTGTAATTATCAGGCCAGGCTAACCGAATGCAAAACTACAAGTTTATGATGCCTACAGCCTATGGATATCAATACTTATTTTGTGTGGTTATTATTACTACATTGCTAAAAAGCAGGCATCACTAGCAGCTAAGGGAAGTAAAAAAGCTCCTCTGTGGTGATTGCTCCTTATTGTATATTTTTGTGTGGGTATCGTTATTATTATTAGTCTTATTGTAATTTTAGCCAAAAAATTTGTATAAAACGGGGGAGGTATGTATGCACTTTTGTGTATTTAGGTTCACAGAGAAGACGCGTTTCAAACTATTATAAAGTGCTTTAAATTCAACGATACTAACACTAAACATGTTTTGACGGATGCTGAGAAGCTACTCGCTCCGAGATAAAAAATTGAAAACGCTTGGTTGGAAATGCGCAGCAGTGCTGTTTCATCCTTCAACAAGTACAAGCACACAAGAACTTGCGTAAACTCTAAACTCCAGAGAAGATGACTCCAATAAATGAAGCTTTCACGTGAAGGATGAGCAAATACAAGAAGTTGTCTTAATTTTTGTCTGGAATACCCTCCTGGCACCACCGCCCTTCAACTATGTGCAAATGCGATTTAAACAAGCGAAATCGGCGAGTACTTTTGGTGAACGTGACACAAAAACAATAATTGTTATGAAGTGACCGTTGCGATTTTGTACAAGTTGAAACTGTTTTGTTGTTTGTTGGTAGTTTATTATTTTCGATGAATGAACGGTCTATACTTGTAATATTTGTAAAATGATAATGAAGTCAGATAATAGAGGTCTATATGTCGCTCCTTCCATAAAACATGTGATATCAACCCTTGAGTGAATAATACAGTCAGCAGTTGCAAACACCGGATCACCAGAACATACATTGATTTGTGACTGTAGCTGCATTTAAATTACATATAATAGATGCTCGCCTTTTGGGCAGTTGTTGATACCGATCAAGACAGTTGACAGAAAGACCAGAACAGTATAAATGTTGAAAAATATGAGGGATTAAAAACTATTTTCAACTTTATCATTTAAAAAATCCCTGTTGATTTATTTACGGGAAGGTACGCGCGTGAGACGACATTTTGTGATGTTTAGGCGTTATAGTATACACGCTACTGTTGTATTTATTATTTTAAGCAGTTTTCCAATCCTGTGTTCTAGGATAAGTGTGAAGTAGGGACGTAGTTGATGATAGGTAGGTAGGTAAAGAAAACAAGTCGTTTACTAAAACGCAATGCTCAAGAGCATAAGGAACACCCGCCCGCATTGTTTATAGTTATATAATTTTTTTGTCACCGTGTTTACGATTATCGTATCGCGCTTGGATCGCGTAATGTAATATTTAAGTCAACAATCAAGTTTACTAAATACAAATCAGCCGTGTGGCTATAAGAATTAGGAATACGTATTTCACGCATGCATTCCAGCTTTGTAATATAATTTTTATATATAAACTACACATAACTCCTTCTTGGAGTAAGCGCCGTCATGTCGTCATTTAAAAAGTTACGTTTAGATCCGGAGCTTCCTTCTACTCATAGAAATCAATCGGGTGCTAATGACAGTGGAGGACGGGGCTTCCTCGATGGCTCTTCATTTTCTTCATCTACAAGTGGAGGCAGTGGAGCATACGGAAGAAGTTCCGGTCCGATAAGAGCACGTTATTCTCAGCCATTTGGAGCTCCTTCGCCAAGCACCAGTAGCTTTAGTAGGTTTGCGCCATATTATTTTGGCAAAGAGCGACGGACGTCGCTCCGAGTGCCTTTAATAAGGGCTAAAAGAGATGATTCCGATTCTGAGGGAGGCCGACCCTCTAGCCGAGCTTCATTAAATTCTAGCCTTGGTGGCGACAGCACTACTTCTGCTACGTCTTCCACGGCACAACGAATTATTGAAACTTTACAAAATTTGTCTACACCTGTTATGAATGCTGGAAAAATTCGTATTGACCAAGACATCAGTAAGAACAAGTTTTCTCCTTTTTGTTAAAAATTTCATAAAATATTTATATCCAAATCATAAATAAATATATATTGAAACATTGATTACTAAATTTACTCTTAAACAGAAGCCGTACAGCCATTGGCCTTCGGAAGTGGTGCTTCGTTATCAAGGATATCTCCCGGGTCATCACTCAATCGATCTACTGGACCTCCTAAACTTCGTTCAAGTTTACTTTTAACTAATCCCTCCCCAGCAAATCAGACTACTCCCATTTTCGGTTCCGGAGACCCACGAAGACTATTTTGTATTCCTAAGATGGTTGATGCGGCTACAAACACGGAGAAAGAGGAAACATCTTTAACCTCTCCAATGAAGTTTATGAGTAAAACAATTGGTTCACCATCACCTGGAAAATCACAGCTAACAGCAACTAATTTGAAGCCGGTTTCAACGAATTCTTTAAAAGATGATAATAACAGCGAAGAAGAATTTCATGAATGTAGTTCGGAGTTTTCCTTTAGTAATCCATGGGCACCTGACGTGTTCGACCGATTCTTGACGAGCTGCAAAGACGACAAATCAGTTAACAAAGGAAACATTGGAATGCAGCTGCCTTTAATAAATGGATTTAAGGATACTACCTCAGCATCCCTTGATGCTCCACAAGTGTCTTCTAAAAGTGTATCAATTGGAGCAAGTCCTCAATTGTCAGTAAATACCCCAAAGTTGTCTAGTGTAGCATCACACAGTGCATCCAATTTCTCTGGTGGCTTGGGAAGTAAAGGAATTGGATCATCTCCGTAAGTGTTTTTGTACCTTATTAGAAATTTTATTACCGGTCTTATCGCTTATGCTTATTATTTTTTTAATTTTAACTAATGTACAGACTAAATAATATTACTTTCGGAAAATCACAAATACCTTCATCGAATGAAAAAAAGATTGATGCGCCGAATTCATTTAGCAGGTACTTTTGTTTAATTAAATTTATTTAAATAAATTATTATTATTATGTTTACTCGGATTCACTTACAATTATCATTGTACATTATTATATTCCAGTGAATCTAATAAGTCAGGAGCAAGTCCTCTGACTGGATTCACGTTTGGTAGCCCCACTCTAAAAAACAATTTAGAATCTTCATCTTCAAAAACTGCTGGATTGTAAGATTTTATTTTGCTTCTTTGATGTTTTCTTGATCTATTTATATATTTTACATTGTTAGTCAAAATAATTTAACGTTGATTATTTTTTGGGAAACAATCAGGGCCAACGCTTCTACAAAAGACATGAAGACAACTGCTACTTTGTCTGTCGATAAAGTGGATGCACCTAAAAGTGACAGCCTTTTTACAAAGTCAAGTACAGATTCGAAATCTCCACTCCCTCCACTGAGTTCTCTTACTAAGAGTTCAACGAAATGGCGCTGTCCAACTTGTATGGTCGAAAATGATCCAGTTGTCGCAGCGTGTGCCTGTTGTGGTGAGAAGAATACTAATCAGGCAATAGCAGCAAAAGCTACACTGAGTACTAGTACAGATAAGAAAAAGTGGCGATGTCCAACATGTATGGTTGAAAACGAGCAGGACGCCGCCAGTTGTGTTTGCTGCTCAGAAAAAAATCCTAACCCGGTTGCAGTAACGTCAACGCCTTTATCTTCATTAGCGAGCAAGAAATGGAGGTGCTCAACCTGTATGGTTGAGAATGAACCAACAGCTGCCAACTGTGTATGCTGTTCTGAAAAGAATCCTAATCCTGTAACAGAAAAGAAGGATTCCTCCAATGCTGTAGTTACAGCTCCGGTCACAGCCTTTAAATTTGGAGTTGCCAATACGGCGACGAGCTCTTCTGCAGCTCCTACTGGCAATAGCTCATTTGTTTTTGGTGCACCAACTGCACGTAGTGATAATCAACAAGCGCCGGCAGCAGCGTTCAAGTTTGGTTTGCCAACAACAACCACAAGTACATCAGCCGTTTCAACTACAACGTCAGCGCCACCTGCGCCTTCTCAATCTGCAAGTAGTGCTGCTGCATCAACCTTTAAATTCGGAAGCGATACAGCTTCTACTACGCCAATGTATGGTTTTAATATGACTCCAACAACTGCTGGAACACAATCTACGACATCAAGTAGTACAGTAACAACGACTAGCAGTAGCACGTTCTCCTCACCGAAAGTTTCTGCATCCAGTACCACAACAAGTTCTGGTGGAATTTTCGGGTCATCAAATTTCCAGGCTTCGCAATCGAACACTGTCAGCAGCTTTAAATTTGGAAGTACCGCTCCAACGGCAACTAACGATGCACAAAAGCCTAGTGCAACTCCATC
Source organism: Callyntrura sp. NNG-2020 (assembly GCA_027744055.1). Taxonomy (NCBI): domain Eukaryota; kingdom Metazoa; phylum Arthropoda; class Collembola; order Entomobryomorpha; family Paronellidae; genus Callyntrura; species Callyntrura sp. NNG-2020. The sequence goes on from JAHZNE010002370.1 coordinate 17,166, forward strand.
ATTTAGTTTTGGACCTACAGACAACAGTAAACCACCATTTAGCAAAAACATGTTTTCATTCGGTGATAGGTAAGACATATGTTAATTCTCGGCATTCTGTATGAAAATAATACTGTGAACGAATGTTGGAAATCTGCATAGCATGAAATGTTTAATTTTCATACACTAAAATTTTAGTGGTGGTATGCCTGGTGCTAATTCTTCGGTTTTGTCGCCGCCGGCTCCAACTTCAACACCATCACTAGGTGGTGCGTCGAATTTTAACTTCGGTTCTAATAATCCAACTGCTAGTCCATTTGGGCAACTCCAATCGATCGCAAAAAGTCCTACTCAGCCTTCAGCTGGTGGATTATTTCAGTTTGGCAGTGGAACGTACGAAAAATTTAATATATCATCCTTTACCAGTTACACTATAACAGAGCTCATAAATATGTAATGTTTTATGATCACAGGTCCTCCAATCCACAGCCTCCGTCACTAACTCCTGCCCCAACCCCTTCTTTCAGTCTAACCCCAAATCTTAATTTTGGTGCCACTCCTGGCATTGCCATTCCATTTGGGAACCCGACGCAACCAACTCCGAACGCTGGATCCCAACCTCCGCCTGCATTATTTCAATTCAATTCAACGTAAGTTTTTTTAGATATAATGCGATATATTAGATGAGTAGGAACACGGTAATATCAGTATAGCTAATGAGATTTGAATTACATTTTTACAGCCCTAGTACTAGTGATCCCCCAGGAGCTCGGAAAATAAAAAAGGCAGTACGACGATTTAAGAATTAAGATTCGAATTACATTTTTACAGCCCTAGTACTAGTGATCCCCCAGGAGCTCGGAAAATAAAAAAGGCAGTACGACGATTTAAGAATTAAATGGTTTATCGTTATCAATAATCATGTCCCGGAAGCTGATGCGATCATAAATTTATTTATTACTTAATTATGACAATGTAAGTAAATTTAATGCAACAAAGTGTTGCTTGCACTTTTGGAAGTACTGATGCCAAATGAAAAATATAATTTGTACATTTGCCTGCCAAGTTGAAGTTTTACAATAAGCAGGTCGATTTTCTTCTTACTGTTATTATTATCAAGTTTTTATTTTAACTTCGTAAGTTTTATTTCAGTTTCTTTACTTTACACTTACTCTTATTAACGTGTAACTCCTAATTAAATAGTTAAGATAAAGCGAACATGACTGCAACATAGAACAATTATTAAAAGAGCAAAATATAATTGTTCAAAACAATGATTACCTTATGATAAAACTATTGATATATTATGTACTCTTTATTAGGTACGTGGCTTATTTATCGTGTGTGAGATCCTCAGAGTTGGTATAAAAGGCACAAGAAGTATTCAAATAAAAGAAAGTTTATCATCCACTACGTACTGATAGTGGATCATTATTACGTAATATGCAACATTTACTTATCATTACAATTCATCGTGATCATTTTGCGAAATATCATGTTTCATACTACGCATATCTGCAGGATAGCCCCAAAATTCTGAGGCAAACCCGTTAACATCACGTGATCTCTTTACGAAAGCTGAAAAGCTTGAAACGCAGTTACCAATGAATAAATTTGACTTTTCTAAAATAGCTAAATCAGTGTGCGGGGAGTCCTGAGTAAGTTTTTTCACGACCACATGCATATTTTTAAGAGCCAATGTTAAATCGGTAATGAGATGATGTTTGTCGGACGCTACAAACACCGCCGTTGCGTTAATTTTCTTTATCGCTCGCTTTACTTGTTTCACTATTGTGGACGTACTTGGATAGCACATTTCTCTTGTCAATTTTCCATTTTGTTGTCGGTAGCCTAAGCATTGAGGGGAAGAAAACAACTGAGTTTGCGTCCCATCAACCAAATCACATGCTCTGGACTACAATTAAAAATATTAGTTACATTAGTAATGTGCCAAATAGTAATATGTATGTAATATCCTTTAATTACCCACACATACCCAATCAGCCCCGTTTCGAAGATGAATTCCAATATATGGACCCTTCGGAAGGGTTGAAATGAAGTCCTTTGATTTTTTCTCTATTTCTTCTTGCCAAACTAAGTATTCCTGAAGGGCCACATTATTTTCTTCTACAGGAAAGGCACTGGGAGGTCCAACAAATGCCAACACTGGGTACATAAGATTGATTAAAAATCGGTAACGACACATTTCATACCACAACTCAAAGTAGAAGTAGTTGGAACTACGTAGGTTTAATACGTAGGTAGTAAAATACCTGGCCATTTATCTCCCGAGTACCTTTCTTGCCATGTTTGCTGCCCACTACCCTTATATGCAGTTAAATAATGTAACTCGGGTCCGAAAATTTCAGAGTCCACAAAATCAATCTGTAATTAAAGCAGTCAAAAAGACAAATCCACTAAAACAGTCATTTCATTTTTAACATAAGCAAAACTAAAAGGATAAAATGAATGAATAAATATGCATAACAAACCTGATAATAATCCCAAAAAGGGCCAAACGGATTTCCATCTTTTGCATCACAACCCTTTCCATTGCCTCTTTGAATGTAGCAAAACGCTGAAAAAATTTAATGTTCAATTCAAACGGTATTGTAATGATGTAAATTTGTTCATACACACATCGAACATTGAACATGCATTGATTAAATATTTTACTTACAATAACGTTTTTCTAGGGGCCAAATTATTGGTGCAAACATCGTCATAAACTTTTCCATTGTTATTACTTTGTGGAATGGTAAAATTGCTTCATATTTGAAGTATTTATCAAAAGGTACTTGAATCTGTATATATCATTGATCAACGAGAGATATTTTCATAAACCTGTCCATGTCATTTAATTTAAACAAAAAATTATATAGAAAAGTTTCGTTCAACCGTACAGAGCCACTTTTGTAAGGAAAATAAAACAGATGATATACATTAGAATATTTATTATTCATCTTGCAGCATGTATCTTTGGGAAAAGATATTTTTATCAATTGCTTACCCATGCAGGGACAATAAACGACGTATCCATTTGGATCTATATCATTTGACGTATTTGCATTCGATAAGAACGATGAGGACGATTTAGTCGTTGAATTTATACTGTGTTCATTTTTTGTGAGAACGTCTTGTGCAATTATACCAGGGTTTAATAAACCAATCAAAGCTATATAAACCAAAGACCAGGAATATTTGCGCTCCTGTCTATGCATAATACTTTTAAGTGTGTAAATCATGATAAAACAACGAAACAAAAGGTAAGCTGAAACACTTTGTAATGCTGTAACGATCACAGATAAAACGTTGAAACGGCCTTGTTAAACGGCCATAATATTTCCTCTCTACCTGCAATTTACAGACTTCCCTTGCCTTTCAGATTTTGGTAAATTTCGTTTACTGACTAGTACAGGTGTGACTGGGAAGCCTACTTCCACCAACCAATTTAATAAATTGCATTGCCAGTCAGTGATTCAGGGATATTGACAGTGGAAACCAACTACGATGTAACATCATTTTAACTTTTTTAACTATTGAAGAAAAGATAAGCCAAAGATAGCTGCGGCTGTCGATAATTTGTGCACA
>JAHZNE010002371.1:0-11462 GCA_027744055.1 Callyntrura sp. NNG-2020
GGGGTAATACCTAGACAGAAAGGAGAAAAGATGCCTCGCTGAAATTACGCTTGTCATTATTATTACTTTTGGCAATTGGCACGGCCGCTGCTACTTTGCTCGACCGATGAATAAGGATATCATCGTTACAACCAATACCGCCACTTTTGGAAGGATGTGGTGGTGGTAGTAGTGGTATGGTGTATCATATCCCCATATCGCATCAGGTAGAAGAAAAAAATTATTTCGCAGAAAAAAAGATGATAGACAGGTACAAATTAAGTAATTGTCATATCATAATCGTATCCCCTCTATAATATTATGCACAATATTGCCTTGTCGTACACCACCGTACGTTACCTGAAGACAATATACAAACACACACGTACAACATGTTTCATCGAAAGAAAATCTGTCTCAAGGAGGAGCTCTTCTTTCTTAACAATCATTACCTCATTTTCAAAAGGGATCGTTTGTTCATCAATAAAAACACAAGAACGTGCTGCATATGTGGCTTTATGAAGGTACAAACTCATAATTTGCTTTTCATCATCAAATTATTTTTTTATATTGAAAAATAAAAAAGTTATAAACTGGTATTGGAATGTGGAGTAAACTATAAAAAGAGAGACTACCAGCAGCAAGCAGCAGCAGCAGCAGCAGTAACAACAGTCGACCACTTCCTTCCGCAATTATTATAACTGATTTTTGTTTTTGTGTTTTATGACGAACCCTGACAAACAGTAATTTTTAAATGCTTTCTGAGTTATATTGACACACATAAAATTGGTATTTCTTTATTGAACAAAAATGCCAAAAAAGAAGGGATACAATGAAAGTAAAATGATTTCTGAGTTATATTGACACACATAAAATTGGTATTTCTTTATTGAACAAAAATGCCAAAAAAGAAGGGATACAATGAAAGTAAGGTAAAAAAAGAAGTCAGAAACAGATTGTTTTTTTTGTTTGCTCCTTTTTTCCATTTGGTTTTTTTTTCATAAAAGAGAATCTTGGTATCCAATTTAATCCTGCATTCTAACTTACAATCTATTTGTTTAAAGATGACTTTTTCGCCACCGCTGAAAAAAATTAGGTTGTGTTGTGGTGCTGCTGCGTGGATGTGTCTATGTCGATGCAACAGCATACAAGTTTTGGATCATCGTCATATCATCCTCGCTTATCAAGCTGTGTGGTTCACGCTATATTTAGGTACCGATTCTCGTTCTCGCCAATATGCAATACGTAGTTTTAGATATATTGTAGGTATGTTTGTTCAAATTACATTGTACTATTTGCATTCCTATTATTACACTCATTCATTGTTACGAAATGATCTGGTTTGTTTTGGATTTTAGCATTTAGTGGTGGTGGTAGTACTGTCTGGTGGTAAGTACGTCCTGGTACTTATTTTCAAGCGTTCCTTGTGTTTAGCTCCACTGCTGTTATTATTATAAGGACGCTCGCACGTCCCTCTCGTCAGTCACGTCATTAGCCAAAGGAACCTAGAGAGAGGAGAGAGAGAGAGAGAGAAGAAGTAAGTTTATGCTGCGTCTTCAATGATCCTCTCCTCCTTCTCCTCCTCCTCCCATTTTTTTCGTCCCATGTCCCTATCCCCATTTTTTATTTAATTTTATTAACAGATCAGCCATGCCATTACTTGTCCAATAAATATGTTTTATAAGCCCGATAATGAATGAGTAATACACACACATCGGAAATCAGACGTGGACAGATTTGACTTTTTATACGACCAATACACGTCCCCTATATATCTACATGCCTATCCAATCTAATAATAAAACTAAAAAATATGTTGCATGCTATGTATTATGGACATGATTGGGATTGTTGTTCTTATTATTTTATGGCTATTAAAATAGGTAAATAAAACACAAGACCTTGATCATTGCTCACATTACAGCGGCAGCAGCAGCAACAGCAGCACGTAATGTCGTATAGATTAAGTTTTTTTTGGAGGAGTTTACTGGTTGCTGCAATAATGTTGTTGGAATTGGAGTATATTGGAGATTTTTGTAGAGTAGAGGCAGTGGAGAGTGACAGGAGCGTGCAAAAAGGTGGAAAATATTGCATTGTCTTCTAACTGTAACGTGAAGAATTTGGCTAAAGAAGAATACTAGAGACGGTTACATCAAGTTACTGATGTACCATATTCTTGCGTGAGAGGGATGCAAAGATGACGATGATCATGATGATGATAATGTTCATTGTTCAATTTTTACTAACAAATGTAAATCATGCTCTCTCTCTCTTTCTGTCGTTGTTCGAATTAACTCTTGTAATAATCGCGTTCACACATATAGATACATACACAGAAACACTGCCACCACCACCAATCCAATAATAAAATATAAAATATATGAGGATTGTGAGGATGATGATGATGACGATGATGATGAGGACGGTGATGGAGTGCGAGTTTTTTTTGGTGTGGCATTATGCCGTGATGATGATGATGATGGTGATCATCAGTGATCAGTGGATGATACTGTTCGAGGTCGGGTGGGGTTCGCTCTTCTCTGATGGCTTCAATAACATGTGCGCATGCATACTTTTGTTGTTGCTCTTCCAAACATCCTTCTCCTCTCTCGCTCTCTCTCTCTCTCTTGCTCTTTTGATGTCTACTTGTCTTGTTTAAAGAATTTTGTGAGTACGACGTGTATCTTCACGATGGCTTTTGATAGATGGCCACTTTTTTAATGCAAAAATCCTCGAAAAGTCACTCAGTTGCAAATGAAATGAGATGATTAGGCTTTTTTAAGATAAAAAATATAAAGATGAAAAAATGACACGGTGTATCATAAGAAAGGAACGTTTACTTTGCTTCTGTTGGGCTGGAAGCGGTGTCAACTCAAAATGATCTATGAGCTCGAAAGGTAATCAGTGGAGTGGGCAATTTGGTCTATCCAATGGAAGTACCTACATATAGGCAACTTATTGAGCGAACGGAGAAAAAATATATTGATTATCATTCATCTTATCTGTATGGTATGTTGTGTACTCTTCGCATTTCCTTAAAGATGTGTAATGGGCAATAACATTGTTGTTTGTGACAGGTCACGTGACTGAAAAATTACAAAGTAAAAAAAGATACTTATTGGTGATCAGAACAACTTTGTGGTGTAGCTTCTCTGGTAACACGGGCATATCGGCGGATTGGAGGCCACAAATTTTCCTGCAAATCTGGTATTTAATTGCAGCAATGATAGGTACTCCTCAAAAAATACACAGCATCAAACGGGCCAAAATTTGCCAAGTGCACACACCTTTAATTGCCTTCCGTTCTTCTTTCCAATAAATAATCAAACAAGTATGCATTCATATTCAAAGTAGTAGCAATGTGTGATTTGCTGATGAAAATGACGCAATAAACAATCCATTTGATTGCATATACTCATTCGCACAAAACATATTTATGTTTATGATACTTACTTATTGATAGTTCATTATTAACAATTTTTTTTCTTTTTAACAATTTTGATTGAGCACCGCCATCTTATCTTGATAGAGGGAGAGAGAAAACGCAGATTTGCTTGGCGATAACAAAGATGACAACTTTTTTCACGTGCGACACTTACAAGAATAAAAAAAAGTGCTGCAAAAGTGCAAACCTTCGGCATGATAACTATGATAATAATTATCTTAAGAAAAGGAGATTATTAGCGTGATTCAGATTCCACTGTGCTGAAGACTAGAAGAGTGAGGAGCATGCATTTCGCTTGTCTAAATAATTGTGATAGTGATAAGGTGTAGAAGAGTATCGAATATGAGCATATATTCTTATGGGTTGAGAGAGAGAGAGAGTAAGATGATCTGTTTCATATAAACGCGTCCATCATCTCTATAGGTGGGGTCATAATTTTAATAAGTAGGTATCTTTACGCTCTCGTATTTTACTATATACCCTTCTGCATTAAGATAAATGATCTTCTAAACAACACAAAAACGAAATGGTTTAAACGAGAAAAATCATAATAGTTGCAGTAATAATGGTATATCATCGGATGATCGTCAATAGCAGATGGGGTTGTTGATGATGCTGATGACGACGACTATGATCATCATCACCAAATCATCTCACCACCACCACATTCAGCTCATTATCATAAGATCATCCTTCTGTGACGGGATCACATGACTCTTAAAGAATTACGTCTCTTGGTGGTAGTGGTGGTGGTGGCGGCGACGTACCTACCTATCAATATCATTCAATTAACAGAAAAGGGTACTTCTCGCTGTTAACTAATTATTTATACAGTCCCACCACAGTATTATGTATGACTACACGCTACACACACACACACACACACAACACAAGACATATTTTTGAAGAGAAAACTAGTCTACTAAATGACATGACCACTAACACGACTACTGCTCTCCTCTACAAAATGACGAGTGACCAAACAAGATCAACTCATCTGGTCAATAATATATATGTTTTTTTCAGTCGAACAATAATCTTCTCAAGATGATAATTACGTTTCATCAAACTATTTTACATGTTAATGCGCATTAAAATCACTTATCACCATCAATCAGTATCGCTGCACCACAAATCAAACGGTGAACTGGGTGAGCGCGTAAAGATAGACACGACCACTACTAATGTACAACTGCAGAATAAATTTCCCGCTCGTTGGGCAAAGAAGAAAAAATTAATTAACGACAGCAGGGTGAAGACCAAGAAAGATGCAAATGCAGAAAAATGTAAATTTTACTATTTTTTTCTTCTATTCTCTATTCTTAATCCGCTCCACCTTCAACCACACAACAACCTTCTTGTACCCCAACCACTACTCCGCCATCATGTCATCATCCAGTTCAACCTAGTTCTATAATTAGGTATGCCCCATCATTTTCAAAAAGCTAACTTGATTAACATAAAACCTGCGGTGGAGAAGAAAAACGCGCACTCCGTCAAAAAAAACAAGATGCATCGCGTTGTTTTTTTTTACCTTGGCTGGCGCTGCGCGTGTACCAAACAGTCAGCGTCAGCCGTATTCAATTTTAGTTTTTATTTTATTAGCCTTTTTTATTGTCTTTCGTACTGTTTTGTGATTGAAAGTGTTTGTTTTATTTTTATTGAGTTGGGGAGAGAATAAACAGAGGGCAAGTGAGTGAGTAAATAAAAAAAAACTGCGGCAGGCAGAAGGGGAGGAGGGAGGAAGACAAGGTTACTTTATTTTACGTAAGACGCAAAACGATGCTCTCTCATTTCCCTTTCTTTTCGTCATTTATTATTATTATCTCACTTGCACGCAGCAGCAGCAGTGGTAGTAGTAGAAGTAAGTCAGCGGTAGCACTAGTCTGTTTGTTCCCCTTTTTTCATGACGGATTTATTTATGACTTTATTACCTTCCGAATGGGATGGATTATAAGAGTAGAAAAAGGAAGGTCGACGGGACGGGACGTTGTTGTTGTTGTTGAAGAGAAGAAAGCAAGGTCGTTTGTAGTTTTTTTTCCTTTTTTTTTGAGGTATTTTATTTTTGAATATTGAAGTGGTACTGGCCGTCGGTTGATCTCATGATGGGAGAAAAAGGAAGAATGAATGAATCCATAAAATCGTAAGTGTATTATTTTCTTTTCTTTGTATAGACAGGTATTAACATGTAAATTGGAGGAACAAAAGCAGAAAAAATTACAGGTGTTCGTGGCAGATTAAAGGTGTTATTTCATTAGTACGGTTTTGCAGGTTTGCACAAAGGGATTTTTTCGACGTAAAAGAATTGGGGCATGAAGTATCGGTTGTTACTGTTGTTTTTTTCTTGGTTTTGTGCTTTTTTTTACGTATTCAACGACATTCCAAGTTTAACTCACCGTTTTACTTTTCAATAAACTCATCTTGTAAAAATGCACCAACACAAACAAAACAACATCGGCGGCGGTGTTCCATTGTTGTTGACTGGCACTCACTCAGAGGAGCAAGAGAGAAAAAAACGCTTTTAACGCCAAAACCGTGACAAACGACTTTTCAGGGCCCAATGCTACTGTTAGCCAGCTACTGTGTCATTTTCTTGTGTTTTGCTGCCACTGTGGCATTACATTTACAATGCAAAGGTGTGTACATGATTGAGTTTGAGGGTGAGTGCGGATTGGAATAGAGGAAAATGATAGGTTTAACAGAGCACTCAACAATAACAACAGTTTTCTGCATCTCTCTCCGCCGCTGACAATGACAATCGACAACAATCATCATCGTCATCATCATATGAATACCATCGTCGTCGTCATCTCTCAACATTGACAGGCCAACGTTATTTCCCCCTCCACGACAACATAATCCGCGGCGTAACAATGACTGCGGCGCAGAATGGAATAATGAGTGAGTGAGCAAACTCTATACCTGTTGTCTTGCAGCCTCAGCAAAACAATTATTACGATAAGAGTAAAGTTAGTAACCTTTAAATTTGAAAACAATCCGTTGAAGATCAACCGTAACCACTAATTAGTCTCGAGACTTTATTCAGTTTGAAATGACGACAATAATCACTCACAGGGAGAAGCCAGAAAAAAAGAACGAATATGTTGGTGGAGAGGAGGAAAAATTACATAAAACTATACGGCAGCGGTAGCAGGAGCAAAAACAGAGAACAGAGGAGGGTAGCCCTTGAATGAACTGAAAGAATAGGAATAAACAATTGGCTTTTTTTTGGCATCCAATGCATTTTATAGTTTATTCACTCAGTTAAACTGCGCCTGTATTTCTGAAAAATGTTAATAGATATTTTTTTTATTCGAAGGTGCCTGCTGCTGCACAAGATTCATCCTTCTCGTTTTATTTTCATTCTCGTAGCCAGAAGCTTTTTTTAGGTGACAACAAACAGAGACAAAACGGTGACGGCGATGAGAATTGTTTTACCATCTCACGACACCACCATGCATGATATTCCTGATGATGTCATTCTGTCTTCAGAGGTCTCCTTTCTACTTTTACGAGGAACGAACACCGCGGTGTAATAATTGCGCTCACACACACACACACAAACACACACATGATATCCGTCTAGTCATCATCATTTCGCCTTGCAAAAAATTTTCCTTCTTGACTTTTAAAGTCGTCGTCCGTCGTCTTCGTCGACTGACGACTGAACTGAATCTGTGTGACAGATACGTAAATGAAACTTTTATTACTTTTCTGCTCCTGCTCCTCCTGCTGCTGCTCAAGTTAGTTGGATCTCTGTCTCTCTCTCTGCTCATGCATGCTTAATGTACATACTGCTGCTCACTCAATCAAAAAACAGTAGCTGGTAAATGGGTTAAGGACACTGCCACTGGTGTGGCGTGGTAGGCATTTAGGCAACTTTTGATTTAGACACTCCATCCATCCAATTCGTATCACATCGTCATCATCATCACCATCAGGATCATTTTTATTACCTGCCTGTCTCTTGCTGTGCTAACAAAAACGCTATTATTATTATTATTGGGACCTGTTATACCGATACAATTTCGTACTATCATCATCATCATCATCATCAATGTAGTTGATGTTGCAAAGAAGAAGTAAAGTTTAAAAAATATTTTAAAACGATCACCAAATCCTCATCGTCATCATCCCTCCCCTACCTAGATATTTTGCTTAAATTCGTTCCAAAGTGAGTACTTTGACTGCCTATATAATAAAACGTTGAAAGGAACCGAAGGCCTTTCCTTGATTAAATTACCTACTGCAGAGTATACATTTTCGACTTGCAATTCGTGTACAAGCAAGCTTTTTTTTACAGAGTTATATTATTGGTGACTTGAGTCAGGCAGCAAGCAAGTTGATGACTATAATGATGAAGATAAATTACAGTTTGGGCTTCTCCGTGATATGCTACCTGCCTTGCGCGCGCGTCCCATCATTATTATCATTGCCACTTCCGCAAACAGATGCCTATTCCGAAAAAAATGGAGCAGTAATAATAGCGCTACCGCATCATAGCGAAAATGGTGCCATCATCATTGCTCGTTGTGCCTGGTTGAGATCGATCTGGACATGCGGTACAAAAAAATATTTGTCTTCCTCTGCAGAACAAGTTGAGTTACAGGCTATTTGTCATCGACATATTGTCAGAAACAGAAAAATAAATGTGAAAAAAATAAAAACTCGTGAAACAAGTCACCTTTCTCTTTCGTTTTTCTCACTTTTTTTTAAATTTTTAAGTGCTTCGTTTTTGATGAAGAAAAATAAGTTGTGTGGGGATATATATTATTGAAAAATAAGTAGACGTTTTGTGCTTTTAGTGAGGAAATGTAAGGAATACGTAATGAGGCTGGGTGGTGGTAATTCCGTAGATGCGAGCACTACCACGAGAGATCTTTATCTTGATGTGTGTGTGGGTATAAAAACAAAATTAAAATTCAACAAGCTACCTTAGACAAATAAATTTGAAGCTTTTAAAATGATCTGCTATCATTTCAATTTTTTGCACAAAATTGTCGACTGACTGAGAGAAGTTGCCACAAATGTAGATCTTCTCATTCTCACGTCACGAAAATAAATAATAATGGGGAAAAAACGTTGAGTGTACAAGAAAAGAAGGCACACACCGTTTTATGCATACCTTATGTTTATTACCATTTTTCTCTTGCACCAAAACGAGAGATACATAGCAGGTTTGCTGTCATTGTGTCATCGTAGCTGGAAGGGTACATTTCCAAACATTCTCGAGACTTGTTGTGAGAGAGAAAAGCTTTTGTCATGTACCTGCGATCTTAACTGAGGATGATGATCATCATCATCCCATTCCCCACAACAACACCCAACGGGTATCATGTACAAAACACATTCAACTCCCACCAACTAACTCCCTACTACCAATTTTGATAATAAATTCCAAGTTATTTTTTAATTGCATCAAATTGCAGGATTTTCCTTAAAAAAATGAAAAAGTACCACAAATGACAGGCAGCAACCGTTTCCTTCTGGTTTGCTCGTAAAAATGTACCAAACGGCTTATTTATGCTTTTTATTCTATTTTGTGCCATTTGCATACAGACACACAGTTTTTAAATCCTCTATCATTTACTTGTCAAGTGTTTCTCTTGTGTGTATGGTACACGGGACACATAGCGCAATCATATTTAGAACGTACCTACCCTGTGATGAGCTTGTATCTCCTTCACCGTCGTCATATCCTCCGGTCAATACTTTTAATTGTTAGGAAGAGAGTGAGAGATGTAGACAAAAAACGACGCAGAGATGAGAGGGAGAGAGGGAGAGAGAGAGATGTGAGAAAGAAGTTGAGCAACAAAAATGGTAAAGGTGCATTTTTCTGAAGGAAGACACGATACACGCGGGATGAATCTTTGATGGTTCATTCATTTCAAGACAGAATAATATCTGGAGGAAATAGAAGAAGGACTCGCTGCTGCGATTATCAACATTACTCATTATTATTACACACGACGGACGGTGTAAGTTCTTTGCTGTTGCCTGAAGGTTTCACCCTGCCAATGATGCAAGAGAAGTATCGACGCAAGCTACTACTACACAAAAAGACGATGATGATACCTGTCTACTGCCCTGTGGTTTCCCCTCGCCATTCAGAGGTACAATTCATTGTTGTCATGAATCGTGAGCGGAATGCAGAATCACCTTGAATCAGAGTTTTGAACAAAATATTTGACTAAAGTGGTCTAGGTTCACTAGGTTTTTTAACTTTTCTCGGAATACTTTACTTTTGTCATAAAAAAGTGTTCATTAATGCTTTGGTGGGGGTACAGTGGTGGTGGTGGTGAATGCAGCAGACCTTCTCGCCGTCATCCCAGCAGCATCTCGAGTCATCTACATCGTTTTCACTTACAAATGCGATCATCCTCTTCAACTTTTAATGATGACGACGACGATGGCCATTGTTATGTAAATATTATTATTATTGCGCGGTTGGTAGTTTTCTTTAGTGCCCGTACCATTCTTACAAAAAAGGGAGAAGCGACCTGTGAATGAAGAGGAGAAACATTTAGCGTCTAGATGAGACTGGCAACAAGCAAGCCATAATCCAGAGAGAAGCGCTCTTGTAAAAGGTTCATCATGAAAGCAAGTCTGGCACGGAGTCATCATCTTTTGCCGGAAGCATAGCAAAAATATTAGACACGTTCGCCCATGAAAACGATGATGACGGCTAATGCAATGCTGTCCCTTAAAATAAACATCACCCCGTCTTCAAAATTACTTTCGTAGTGTTTCATAAGGCTTCTCTTTCGTAATTGCAGTGCTGTTAAATCCTTGCAGTGCTTCGCAGCAACATGCTGCCATTACTTGATTCAATGAGACGGACGTTGAAACAAATCCTTTTTTAAAGACATAAAAAGTGATACTTAAACTTTTCCTGGTCACTGCGCCTATCACCATCATCAGTGGCCGTAAAAATTTTTAAGATAACATGCCATATAATAATATATAAGCTTACGACGAGCATCAATTTCATGTACCCCCATCAACCAACATTCTAAACGCAATAACAATTAAAATCCGTGTCTGTCCGTCCGCTAAAACGACGAGATGATCGCCAAAAAATGCGATAATGAAATGAGGAATTTTCTTACGTGCCATTAGCACCAGACAACCATGTAAACGCATAAAACCATAATTATAATATTATTCCTCATAACTAATTATTTTGCCATTGGTCAGCCACTGACGATTATAATTATTATCTGCCCTTTTACAAAATTGCTCCGTTGGTAGAAAACATGTACCTTCCCATTTTAAATGTACCACAGACTCAATATTATACCGATAGGCATCTCTCTCCTACTACCACAACCAATTCCCCTTTCAAAGAATGAAATTGCTGGTTGTAATACACGTCGTATACCTATTCAGTATTCATTCACATATCTAATCATACAACGCGATGATTTATTATCGGATGGATGCTAATGCCCTTTTACACTATCCTTCTCCTCCTTCTCCCCAAAACAATTGATTATTATTATATATGGCTTCTACTTCACCAACCAACTATCAACTAACTAACCACTAGCGCATTAAAATGCTTTCCTTTTTAAGTGCCAACAAAATTGCCTAGCTAATAATAGTCGTAACAGTAACTGTTACACCGCATTTAATACACTATTAAGTATGATTGAACAGTATGTGTCTGTGTGTTAGGTAGCGTCAGCTGTATTTTAAAAACGCTTTTTGCCAATATAATCAGAGTATCTGCGCAAATCAGTAAATTTTACAGACTGTATTACTGACTGATGATAAAATTATTATTTAATCTCTTTTGCAGAGTTCATTTTCAGTACACTTCTGCGTAGTAAAAAAAATTCTTGCGTGGTAGTGGAAATTTGTAAAAGAATTGGTAATCTTACTTAATTTTTGTTTCTTTGTGTTTGTGCTTTGGATGGGCAATGGGCATAATATTGCTAACTACAAGGTAAGATGGGTTGACTACTACTACACATACTATCAAGTGGAAACGGCTGCCAAGAAGAAACAGAAAAATGTCTGAAGGAAACTAATAATA
>JAHZNE010002372.1:0-12305 GCA_027744055.1 Callyntrura sp. NNG-2020
CCGTACGGCGTGCATTAGAAAACGGAAAATAATTACCTGTGATCAACAATTATAACATCAACAAGAAAAATGTATTTTTTATTGCTTAAGTTCAAATAAAAGTGAAAATGTATTGCTGAAGATTTCCGACATTTTGCAGGAAGGTTAAAATATATGACTTTTGTTTGGTTTTAAAATTTTCTCAGAAACAGTGTAGTGGCGTAGTCCAACCCACCCTGCCAGGTATGGCGGGCCTCCGGCAGCACCACTATTGAACATGACAAACACGAACTCTAAGTAAAATCTAAGTACAAGTATGTAGCAACCAGATTTAAATAATTGCTGTAATTTTAGTTTAGTTTAGTAGGATGTTTACTTTGGGTCTTTTTTGATATATGTACAGGAGGGTTCATTAGTTCCACATGAACAAGACCAGTCCCCTATCTTCATTTTCTGCCAGTTTTCGTACTAATTTAAATTTTTTATACAAGTGACGTTATAATTGTTGATCACACTGTAGTAAAAAAGTAAAGTTAGATGAAAACAAATTTGTAAGTTATGAATGAAGTAATACTAAATATTTTGATGATTCCATCCAAATTATGAACCGAGCGCATCTCATAAAAATATTGTTGCGTACGCTAGAAATGGACACGACACGACCTCTATATCATGAACCGGTGACCCGGATCTATACCAATGTCCTAAATATAGTCCACAAAGGATTGTAGAAGCCCATGGGAAAAAATTTGAACAAACACGGTTTAGCAACTGTCTCATTATTTAGTCATTTCATTTGCATTCATTCCTTCATTTACTTAAGAATTACCAACGATACCGTTTGTATTTCTGCACATTTTGCATCCAATAGTATAATAGTTACAAAACGATGAGATTAAATATCGCTGAATAAACCGGCAAACCCAGGTTTTATCATAACCATGCAGCAACTTGTGCACTAGATTTGTATGTTTTCTGAGGTTTTCACGAAATTGTAATATAAATTCAAAATGGGTTGGATTTGCGCGTTTTATCAAATATGAGATTCTATGAACGACGACACAAATTAATTTTTGACTGCACTTCCCCAATGCAGCTTACATATCTAAGTTTTGTATAAACAGCCCTTTAAAATCCAGCGCATGGGCTTTTAGCTTTACACCAGATGTGTAATGATATCTCTGGTTCTGACCAACATCATTACTTTAAACTAATCACTGTTCCATTTTCTTCATATTATCCATGTTATGGTTTCCTGGCTTTCCGGTGGTTTCTTTTTGATTAAACGGTGATCAAAATGCTTCTAGTAGTGTTATGCATTTTTAAAAGCGGTATAGTATATATAAAATGGAACCGGAATGGAATTTATCATCAATAAATTTTATCAGCTCCAAATGAACAACTATAATTTACTTAATAAACATTACAAGATGCGTCAAATTCTTAGCCTTCTTTGCTGTCTAGCAACAACTGCAGTCGTTATCGGTAAGTACTACTAGTCACGTTCACGTAAGCATTCTTCTTAAAATCTAAAGTTGGTATACTGATTTGAGCAGGTGAGAATGCAAATGTTCATATGTGGATGACATCCCTGAAGGATGGCTTACAGCATGTGGTGATGAATTCCATGGACGTGCCATGAAAGCTGCGCACAAAACCTTGCCCTGTGGCACGAAAATCAGGGTTAGGAATTTGAGCAACCAAAAGAAAGTCGAAGTAACTATAAACGACAGAGGTCCATCTGAACCAGAAAGGATCCTTGACTTAACAATGGGAGCGTTTGGTGCAGTTAAAGATCACGTTCGAGGACTGTTTGATTGTGACAACGAAATCATAGGTTAGTTCCTGATCTTACAGGGCTAAAGATCATTTGCCTTTCTTCTTGTACTGCAATGTTGATTGGAAAATTAATAAAATTCTAGTAACCCAGCGTCGGGAACATGGTAGAAATTAATTTGACATTATCCCTGTTCCTTTATATATGACGTTATAATTTACAAAAGGTGTGGCACTTAATTACTAATTCTATTTTCTTTGCACGTAAAGCGCAAAACGCTTTGCATAGATAACATGTAGCGCTGCAGCATTGGTTTTTTTAAAACAAGTTGGTTACAATAGTTTAGAAACCATTCGTATTGTAATCTACATCTGCGCATTCGCATGGGAGCAGTGGTAAATATTTAGTTTCTATACCAGGCAATATCAATTCATAACATAACAATACAATGTATAGCAAGGCAAGACAAATTGTAAAATTCATCAGTTTAAAGTAGCTCGTTTGTTTTTCAGCTCTCAAGCTCTTGCTATCGCTTAACAATGAACATCATGAGGCCGTAACAATCATTTATACGTAATTCTGTTATTCAAAATGTATTCGTAGTAAGCAATAAAAAATTACTATACATAATTAAAAGAGACGTAGAACGTGATAAGTATTAACATTCCAATACATTATTATCACGGATGAACAAAACGATGAGAAAATGTCGCCTCGACCCTACCCTATTTTTCAGTACGGCTGTTGCAGCTGTACGGCTGTATATGTGCGCAGTTCTGGACAGGCCAGAGTCAAGATTTTCCATGACTATCAAAAGTTGTAATCATCAGGCAAAACGCTTTTGTTTAAAAAAATACTACGGTGTCCAATTGAACATAAAAAAGAATTTGAGCAACCAAAAGACTGTCGAAGTAACTATAAAAGACAGAGGTCCATATAATCCAGAAATACTGCTTGACTTAACATTCGGAGCTTTTGGGAAAGTAGAACATTACGATAAAGGATTAATCGATTGCGA
This sequence comes from Callyntrura sp. NNG-2020, assembly GCA_027744055.1. Classification (NCBI taxonomy): domain Eukaryota; kingdom Metazoa; phylum Arthropoda; class Collembola; order Entomobryomorpha; family Paronellidae; genus Callyntrura; species Callyntrura sp. NNG-2020. The sequence continues at coordinate 2,775 of JAHZNE010002372.1, forward strand.
CTACGAAATCATTGGTTAGTTATTGATTCTTTAGGACTAGTGCTACTTTTCCTTTCCTCTAGTACTGCAATGCTGAAGGGGAAATAATTAAAATCCGAGTAGCCCGGCGTAGGGAATACAGTAAAATTTTTAATAGAGATTGTCGTGCCTTTCGCATATTTATTTCGCACAAATCAGAAAAAAATATCATGTCACATGAATGCTGGGAGATATATTTGCACTTTACAACGATTTCCGGGCATGCTGTTACTACACATGTTTTCAAAAACTTCCTTTGGGTAGTTTGTATTCTCATTAAAGAAAATTATCAAACTATTCGTTCACAAGGGCCCACATAATTTTGCAGTGTTTACATTTTTTATCCCGCAATTTTCAAAAGTTTTGTCTTGCATATACATGCAATTTAATTTTTACAAAAAACGTATTTGCATCTAGGTGTGAACGGTAGTAGTTCATTGAATTAGCATCTAATGTAATTGGGTTTATGTTGTGCTATTACAATTGTTTTTTCATGTTAAGTAAGCGAAACATCCCAGGAACTGTTTCATACCAGCCTTACCTCTGCTTTGGAAGTACATAACTGAGCACCGAACCGCTACGTAATATCAGCGACACCACCTTCTACATGCGCTTAATTGCAGTTAGCAGCATTGCATATTATTATACGAGAGTTGTATAAATACTAATATGAATAATATATCTATCAAAAGTTTTATCATTGTTAAACATAAAGAACATATTACGTAAACGATTAACTGATAACATTATGGTTTTTCTTTTGCATATTTATAATTTATAATTACAACATAAATGAATTAGTACGGAATTTCCTAACACAATTGGGTGACAGGTCGTTTAATTAACATGTTCAATTAACTGTAAAATGAATCATGTAAATATACGTTGGATCGGCACAGACATATAAATCACGACGTAGCAACACATTATCAGCCATACGAAAATAAATTAATTGAACATGCTACATGTCTATGTCTTGTACGTGCTTCAGTGGCAGACGAGTTGGCGGTGTTCATTTATCACCGACCACATTAACATTTGCGGTAACTTGTTTTTTGGCATTCGAAGGTTATATAAACCAAAGTCATGATCATTTTGGAAACCACCTTGATCTTGAATATTATTGCACTTCAACAAAAAATCTTTTTTGTATCCCCGCATTTCTCATATAACAGGAAATAAAAACTGGCCTTAATCCATCTTGTTTTAATATTGCCTGCAATATTTCCAAGTAACAGGTCAATGAATCACATCACGGAAATTTGTATAACATTTTTGGTAGCTTATCAATATATTAAATGCGAATAAGTATTTGTTATATAAGACGGGTACGCGGGTAAGATCCTGCAGGTAAGATGTGGTTATTACTGTATTATGTAAACTGTCACAAAAAATAATTAATGATAACATAACGATGTTATATTTTACATGAACTATTTTAAGACACTTTAATTAAAACACTCGACGCAAACATGTAACACAACAACTTTTCGCCATTACATGTTTTTGAACTTTAACATTTATCTTATCAGACAACCCTCATGTTTCTACAAGTTGGCTTTGATCTATTTATGTTGGAATTCCCTGTTTGCACAAATATGTGTACAAGGTATATAAACTGATTTTACCTCTTTGATTCCTGTTACTTGTTGGCACTGCATCGCAGCAAGACAAAATAGCGGCTGTTTTCAACCGATTTTTTTGTCAAACGAAATAGCCTTCACAGATAGCTAAACCATCAGTAATTAACAGAAACAATGGTCAAGCTTGCATTTCTTCTGGTAACTTTGGCACTGGCAAGTGCGAAACCTGCCGCCGAAAATGACACCCACAATCGAGTTTTCATTCACAGACAAACCGCAGTGGACTAAATTTTCACACTATTTGGCTTTACTAGTGGGATCAGCAGGAATTTCTCCAGAGGCTGAAAATGCCATAGAGAGCGAAAAGGTCGAGTTCAAACTCAGCGCCATGTACGGTTACACGTGTATTAGTACTTATAAATTGAACAATTCTTTTTTTAGCAATTGAAAAATTAATTGCGGGTTTTAAAATTTGCAGCGGACTTCCAAACTTGGATCCTTTTGATGGTACATCACACTTTTAATACCATTCAGATATTTTGTTATGAATTATAGCAATTGTGTACTTTAAAACGGTTTTTATAATTTCATAGGATCTCCCGATGCTTATGTCGAGATATCTGGAAGTCTCAACGCTAAATCCGGACATGTGGATGACACAAATAACCCATCTTGGCCGGATGTCTTCACCGTGTTCTACATTCCAGAAGCAGTTCAGGTAACGGTCAAGTTTGTAATATTAACTTATTAACATCAGGGTCATATTTATAATCGATGATATGATTTTTTAGGTTCTCGATGTACATGTAATGGATTACGACCCAACAAGCCCCGACGATGTAAGATATTTTTTACGATTTTTAAAAATAGTTTAAGTGTAGTTCTTGTTATACATTAGTTGATTTGATTTCAATCAGGAAATCGGATGGGTGAAAGGAGTTGAAGTAAAGTCTCTTTTGGACTGCACTGAACAAGGATACCAAATTGATGGTCACGGTGGATACCTCATCTTCCACAGGTATAACTGTCCCGAAAACGCCACTGCCAATGCCAACTAGAAAAAAAAACACTCAGCTAAAAATATTCTGGTGGTATTGTGCTTTACTTTCTTGATATTGTAAAACCATTGTTTCTTAAATTTTGGCCAAAATAAATCAATCATCAAATCATAGCATTGCATTTTTGGGATCAGATATACAGCTAGCTTTCATTTTTGTATGAATAAATACTTGGCCAAGAAACGATTTATAATAGCATTAACACTGATTGTTTGTTTCTGCAGTCATTAAACTTAAACATGAACAGAAAATACATGCAAAATTCTTCAATATCTGTAACAATACAGTACAGCAATTGAAGAAACAAACTGTATATCAGGTTACATTAGTTGCCGACATTTAGTTAGCAGTATATCTACGTGCCAACTGTAGCATCCACACATGAACGACCCCATCCAGAATATACACAAATAGAAGATAGCAGCGAGGAACAGGTACAGCAGCAGACCAGTCAGGTACCTAGGTAGAGGAAAGCAAAATCACAATACAAAACAATATACGCATGAACATGAAATGAGAACAAAGAATGAAATGACTTACTTTCAGTTTAGAGAAGGTATCCTAAGCAGACAGGAGATCCAAAACCTGGAAGAAAAATATATATAATTTGAGCATTACGATTTTCTCAATTGTAGCGATAACACGTACTTACACATTTTTCCTCTTAGAATAAAACTTAGAGTTCGTTACCCTAGCAAACCTTACCTGTGCGGAAGTTTCCACCGAACGCTATTCTTTTTTCCGGGATATTATCCCAGCATCTCGTCGTGGCACCCCCCCGGAGTTGTGCATAAGTTTCTTTCTAGGTTGTGTCCCGAAACTGGAATCCTCTGGAGGAAGAACAGGAGCGAAGGGGAAACGGAGAGCAAACGGCTAGAGCATCCCACCGGGGACGGAATAGGTAACCAATCAACAGGGCAAACCGCCCGTATCAATGCGTTCACCTCCCACACCCTCGCATAACCCTTGCACAACATTAACGTGAAATCTATAATCGGGACCATATAATCATCGTAGGTGATCAATTTTTGTGCTGCCATTTTATCAATTAGTAACTGCATGCATATACGAACCTCAACGGTATTATAAAGCTTGTATATATATGTACATACACGGCGGTAAATTCGGGTATTGAATTAATACATGTATAGCACCTTATTACTTATTGCTACTATTTAGTTTCCCCCATTTTATCCTCAATAAGGTTGAACGGGCGATACTTTTTCTACTTAAGCTTGTTTGTATTAGCATTTGTTAATACAGCTCGTGAAGTGAATTATTTTTAAATAGTTGCAATTTGAGTCTCCGGATTCATACGTGTGTTTGGGAACTACCTTCATTCGATGTTAAATATGGAATTTAAGTCAACCTAGAGATTGCATACATCTACTATATTTCATTTTCTTCAATGAACCGCAGTCAGTTATGGTTTTTATAAAACTTCTCCAGCACAGCACATTAAATTTTACTGTGATGGTTTCATACTCATCATTTATGCATAAAGCATTCGTGGAAAGTCTGGCTACAAGTTTGATGCTACCAAAACTTCTAAACAGAGGTACATTACAATATGAAATTTGCATACTCCATTTTCAGAATTCTAAGTTATGTCCTAAGTTTTTTGGGTGCATTGCGCTGAAATGCTTGCAAAATGAATTAATCCTACATCACAAACTTAACAAGAAGTAGGAAAATATTGTCGTAAAGCAAAATTGAGGGAAGACGTCTAAAAACAGTATACGTACGATCACTACTGTTTATCTACCTTACAAATTATGCAAGCATTGACAAGTTGAAAAAACGAATATATTTTGTAAGTACTTAAATTATTCTAATCGATTTAAAGCAGTCCCTCGAGTTTTAACTCCGGGCTGATGGTAATGAAATAAAGTAAGTAGTTTCCTGCCCAAAACGGTAATACAAAAAATGGAGAATAGTATGAATGTAGTAGTATAGTATGAATACATACGATGGATGGTATGTAAGGAAAAAAGCGGGCACGCAACTAACATTCAGAGAGCACATTCGTTGGCAATAAATACGCTGTTAGAAGTCATTTATTGAGAAACGCTCTCTCCCCAAATGATGTCGTTAATTTAATTTGTTCAAGTTCAGTTACTATTTTTCGGATGTGCGCTTCTAGATCAAAGGTCCCTTCTCAGCATCATTTCGTAGCAGCAAACCATAAAATATTTCAATTTTACGTGTAAATCTGACTTCATTCGGGCATAACATTAAACATGTTTCCCCAGCATCCTCCTAGCAGGGGAGATTGACAGTATTTGGGTGACACATCATGTGCAAGTATACGAATCTATCCATGAAGCATATATTGTAAGGTCAGTTAATCTATATATTGGGCATGGCTTGGACAGCAGTTCCAATGAAGTAAAATATCAGAAAAAAAGGATTTTGTACCTGCTTTACAAATCTTTTCGTACGTCCATTCCAATGACTTCTCAGAATCAATGACAACATGTTTCTTATAGTATTTTGAACGTAGTATTGAATGGTATTTAACACTTTTGCACAAAGGTGGTTCTTCGTGTTGCCAACCCGATGGTAAATTTGTAGCCCGACTTTCCATGAATGCTTTAATGCTCGTTATCCAAATTAAACACTCAAGTGGGTATGTAGTTTGATAACTGGCACAAGATCAATCTAAACTTTACGAGCATAGACCGTTGATAAAATGTAGCTTACTACAACGTTTTTTTCGCTACACACCATTCCTGTCATTTAAACACCGCGAAACATTATAAAGCGGTATTTGTAGTGCCTGCTTTCCAAACTTTGTGCTTCATAATTTTGCCCCTTCACTTCCCCCTGTTATTGGTCTCAGGCTTGCATGTTCACTGTCTTTAATGATCTTCAACAATAGTATCAATTAACGCAAATCTTGTTTTAATCTGTTCCAATGTCTTGATGTGGCAATCAAAACAGTATTTAACCTTTATTTATTCCATGGAGGTCCGAATTGTCAACCAAATGCCATAGAATTTGATAAAACGGTATAGTAGTATGGACATTCCCTGTATACGAAATTTGAGCTCATTTGAACACGTTTTAAAGTTCTTTCTTTTTATTACTTCCCCGGCGGTTGACCATAATAGCTCGCCTTCAACCTACTAATTAATTAATAAATATGGCATGCAATAATTATAAGGTGATGAGGAATTTGATGCTTTGGGCGAGAATAATAAAACAAGACCAAATATACAGCTTAAATGCTGAAATGCTTGGTCTAACTTACGAAATATGCATTTCAAAGGAATAGCGAGTAACTGCTTTAAATATAGAGCATCAATCGTCCTCGAGTCTCCTGAATCATGCACACACGGTCTCGTGCGTGCTTTAGTGATTGCTGATGTTACGTCTTTCGTGGTTACAGATTGCGGTTCAGAACAGATTTGACTCCTATGAGTACCTGGCTCGGCGTTTATAAGCTCACATACCCTCGGCTAAATACATCTGGTGACTCCAGCTTGAGCCAACATACAGGAGCAAAGTCTGTGTCGACTAAATAAAATACGATGAAAGCATTACACACACTCTATTAAATAGAAATATAACAATACTTTACATACGGCAACGGTTGTAAGTATCTGAAACTTGAAGTATAGCTTTAGTACATATTTCGAAATTAATTACGCATTCCGAATATGCTATGTACATCGGTACTACATGAAACAAATAAAATAATAGAAATCAAAAGAACGTATTTTATTCCACTCGAAAAATATTTAAATCTAATTAGGGTAATAAATTCGCTAACTATACGACATTAAAGGAAACAAATTTCCCTTTAAAACAAAAGTATGTATCAGACACCTGGCTACTATTACATATGTACCTAATTTGTGATACCGTGTGCTAATGAACTAGTGATAATGTTATTTTACACAACATGTAGATTATAGTCAGTTAACAGTATTAAACCTCGTTGCATATCTTTATGAACAGTTACATATGCCCATGCAAAATTCATGTTTTAAAAATCGTATAACTTTCTGCACACTCAGTAAATGTGTCTGAATTTTTGCTCCATGATTAGCTTGAGCTGCGCTACTCTACCAACGGCGTTTCGAATTTTTTGCACGGCGGAAGTAGAATGAAGAGTGTTGTATAACTTTGCAAACACTTTTTTAAAGATTCCGTAAATGGAGAAATACTGTTCACAAAGATTTGCAACACTTTTTAGTCTACTTCCATGCCAAAAAAGATGAAACGCTATTAGTATTGTGGCGCAACTCAAATTAGTCCGGGATATAAAAATTTAGACAAGTTTACCGAGTACGTATATTACACGTTGCTCAAAATGCGCCGTTAACATGACTCGGATGTCTCTGTTCACAAAGACGTGATACAGAGTCTATATAGCTAACAATATATGCACTGATTTTGAACTTACATAATTATAAGACACTGAATAAAGATACGGCGACAACATATTCGACCACAAGATGGGACATTGTGGATAGTAGCATATCAATTAAGGTATACAATGTAATGCAGAATATATGGGGTATATCAATTAATTAATTATCAAATAATCTGCAACGGATATAATTACAAAGGGCTGATAATGAGACATTATTAATTTTGTTCACAGTTTAGGATATGACCGCGACCGTAGCATATACCTTCGAAATCAAATTTTAGCACTTTTGTCTTCAGGTACGTCGGTGTTTGCAATCTTTAGTAATTTCTAATTAACTGTAACCAAATTCATTACATTGGACAAATGTTATAACACCATAATACCGCTGAATAAATTGTTCCAATAATTTGTGGTTTGGTCGTCGCTTTCCGTTGGAAGGATACTATGAAACAATAATTATTGCACCTTCAGTAATACATCGCATATTGGAAAGCATGCCTCAAACTCGTATATATAAAGTAGATTCCGAATATAACAAATATCATTATCACTTCATCAATTCTGCAAGTACATGTCAATTTTCCACCAAACAAGATGCGTCAACTCTGTCTTCTTTCTTGTTTTGTAGCAACACTTCTGACGGTATCCGGTAAGAATCACAAGTTACTCTGAAATGAAATAATATGTATCCCTAAAATTTTAAAATTTTAATTATGACGTTAATAGCTGAGAGCGGAATATGTTCATGGTACGGGGCAGTAGGAGAAATCCCGGAAGGATTCATAGCAGCATGTAATCAGCCATTTCACCGAATGGCCATGGACGCCGCACACAAAACACTGCCTTGTGGCACCATGATTAGGGTTCGGAATATAGACAACGGTAAAACTGTTGACGTAAGAATAAACGACAGAGGTCCATTTCGTGAAGGGAGGATTGTTGATTTAACTTTTGGAGCGTTCGGTGTTGTCGAAGATCACGATAAAGGTTTATTTAATTGCGACTATGAAATAATTGGTTAGCATTCTGACTCGAGTGATTGAATAATGTAATACTTCTCTTCAATGTAAAATATATCCTATAAATAAATGAATAACTTGATCACTAAAAAGCCAGGTGATGAATGGTATTTTATTACAAACATTTGCTGAGACAAAAAAAGACAAGTTCATACAAAAGATGAAATGCAAAATTCTTCTAGGTAGTTTAATCTCAGTACCTGATGATCCGATGTGGCCCAAAATCTCTAGTCATTAAATTAAATGACGAATAACGCGTCCTTCCTTTCCTCATTTCTCTTTTATCTTTTTAACAACCTAAATCAATATATAATGTGAAGAACCTTTTAAAATTCTGAACACCACGTATCTATAAACAGTGAGTGCTGCCAACGTATACCAAAAACAAATCACGGAGATGTCTCATCTCCATAACACTAAAATAAACGACGACATCGATATTAATGGTGGGGTAATTTCCGTCCTGTATTTCACAACTACTATAATAAATATGCTTCAATTGTGTAATTTAGTAAAATAAAAAATATACGTTAAGAGTTCTAAATATTTTTACCTCGACTATTTATTAAAAGAGGCTAGATAAGTTCTGCTGAGTTGAACATTTTTAATTACATTGTATTAAATAATAAACTATAAATAAAATATCAACAATAAGTATAACTCTTGTTTAAAACTGTCCTTATCTTGATAATGATTGAATATTTAAAGTCTGCTGATTTTATTGATGTTTTCGCTGGTAATATCGGCCGATAGTCGTTCAACCTTCATTTACACAAAAATAGAAAGGTGTACGCAATGGAGTTTAAGAAAAGCATAGTGATTAGCAGAGTTCAGTTCTTTCAACTAGAAACGTGTTACAACGGCATCCCACAATGAATCAAAACATGAGATCTCCTCTTTTGATCTGTGAATCAAATCAACAACTGCCATGTATTAGGAGAGGCAAATATAATTGACCACTGTGAGTTTTTCTTCACATTTTTGTGGCCCACTGGCATGAGTGGGTTAGCGTATTCTGTTGTTACTGACGAGCTTGAAAATTTTACCTCATTAAAATAAAGCAAATTAATACAGACAAATTAATAGACAGGGAACTCTAATTATTTTAGCGAATGCAACTAATCTCTTTCAACGGATGTTGACAAACCACATTTTTTCTTCATTCACGCTCAATTTTTTTAACTTCTCCCCGTTGCGAAAGAGACTAGATAAAATGGAAGCAAAAACGTGATACAGAAAAATGCTGTTTTGTGTCGCTCATGTTAATAATAATAAAAAAAGAAAACAAAATGCTTTAAACTTATTTTGGCCATGGTTCTTGCCAATTAATGTCCCTGGTCCATAACAATTAGTTTGTTTGAATTGTCATTTTATTACTTTTGAGACTCTGTTGACGCCGTGTTCTGTCTTTTGGTGTTGTAGTATTTCGAACAGTATTGTGCCATGAATGAGTTCTTGTTGTAGAGTATAGA
>JAHZNE010002373.1:0-12656 GCA_027744055.1 Callyntrura sp. NNG-2020
CCTGGAATAAAAAACAACCTCGATTTACCACCAGTCATGGTGAATTTACAGAAAATTGGTTGTGCCCTCTCCACTGTTTTGTCCTTCTCGCTTTCAAGGCAGGTTGGTTGGGGTGGAGTCAGCCTGCGTATATCACAGTTACCTTCTACCACCATTTTATAGAATTACATAACTGGGCGTATTTTTGTTATTATTATTATTATTATTATTATTGAATCCTCTGCATAAGCCAAGAATGTCTCGGTTACCACCTCTGACCTTGTTTGGTGCCAAGATAATCAAAAATGGAAGAATTTATGTGCTCGGTCAGCGACAGTGATAGAACAGGAGAGAGCGAGAGAGAGAGAGAAATAAAGAATCGCCTGGACAGGTATCCTGGTATTCATCAAACACAATAACAGTCTTCGTGCTCCAGTAGCTAGCCATTGTCCTGTTGTGTTTACACCTGAGCGTGTCTACGGCTGCAAAGACTTTCTCTTTTGTACCCGCAAGGTGCTTAACTGCCAATATCAGGTCCCTCTAAGAATCTTGTTGTCGAATACTTCCTCTTTAAAAATCAAACCTCTCCGTCTTCCTTTCCTTTCGTGTCTCTTGTTTTTTTGTTCGTGACGACTGCTGCTGCTGCTGTTGGCCCTAGATGTTATTGGCAGAGTTGGTGAAAGATATAAAAACAAAGAAAGACAAAAGGAATACGAAGAAGAAAGACAAAAGCCAGGACAAGTTTTATTAGTTTGTTCGTCTACCACGGTGATCATCCAACGAACCGTTTTCTCTTCTTCTCTCAGTCTCTCTGTGCGCTTCATTTTTATTTCCTTTATGAAATCAACTGTGAGGAAAGGCAGGGGAAAGAAAGCGGGGTTGATTTCTCTTTTCGTCTTGGAAGCAGCACTCGCTCTCTCGCTCTCTCGAAAAGTGTAAACTTTCAGGGATGTATGTATCCACATAGTTGCATACCTATAATTACTTGCTTTTCTTAGTTCTCTTGCCGCTTTCTTCATTTCTCGTTTTGCTTGTTGCTGCGCCTTCTGTCTTTCACGGGGTTCACTTTAGTCGTCTTCTTCTTGGATTATTCCCTGGGATTCTTTTACTTGCATCTCTCTTCTTTCTTTTACTTTCTTTCTCTCACTTTCTCTCTCTCGCTCTCTCCCGTTATTTCATCATCTTTGTAGAAACAAAAGGTTCAAGTCCACCGCACCAGACTTTTTTCCTGCTTTTTGTTGGTTGTACCCAAGTGTACAGGGAAAACATGACCACCGTCACCACTACAATGCACTCCTCTTTTTTTCTTCCACTTTCCTCCAAGATTTTCTTGATATAACAGTCCAGTCAATGTTTAAGTTGTTCCAGTGTACATGCTCAATTGTTCCTAAGAATTTATATTTCTTTTTTCTCTCTCTCTCCCTCTCCGTCTTCCTCTCTCGGCTTTTGTAGAAGGTGTATCCAGGAGAGTAGGAAAGTAGAAAAGAAAGCAGAAAAAAGTAAAGGAGAAAGTAAAAGAGAAAAAATAATAAAATTATATCTGTACATATCTGTCTCTCCCGCACACACCCGTCTCGATCTTCCTCATCTTCTTTCTCGTTCCCTCTTTCTACCTATCTATCTTTCCCTGACTAGGTACCTTCCATTTCCCCACAATCTTCTTTATCTTTCCTGCTTTCCCTGCTAAAAACACTGTTTTCTCTGTTGTTGATGTGGTAACGACACACAAGAAAGAATTTCTTCTTTTCCTTCGTCTTCTCCCTCGCCTCGCTCTACTTGGGGGAAGAGACTGGGCTCGTTATTCGATCATCTGTTTGTATGCTAACTTCGTTTACTTTTATTGTTATATTCATCTTATATGATCATCATCATCATCATCATCATCCTCTTCTTTCCTTTCTCTCTTTCCAACTCTTCTTCATTGTGAACTGTCCACGTTTTATATTTCTACAAGGTTATGTTTCGGATGTGATGGGAGCAGGAAGAGAGAGAGAGAGAGAGAGAGAGAGAGAGACGAAGAGCCAAGTTGTGTATTGTACGCGGAAAAACACCAGTAGCTCATTCCACTATATAGGTCTACCACCAGCATTAGTAGTAATGGAAGGTTTCATGTTTTTCCTCTATCTCTCCATTTTTTCTTATGTCCGTATTATTTCACTTCTCTGGAGGGAAATTTTATATTATGGCCGTATTCGTCTATAGACTCCTCTCTGTATATGTGTGTGGATGTGGTAGTGTGCAAGAAACAATTTACGACCACTGCCACAAACATCTTAAAGATGTGTGCGAGTTTGTACGTGCGCTTTGTACCTTTGTGGTCTATCCTGGTATAAGTATTGGTGGTGGGGATTGGCATAATGAAGGAGGGAAAATACAGTCAAGTTATGCCTTATAGTGGCTTTGTTCTCCCAGGAAAATCTTTACTCATCCTATGCAATTCACTTACTTGCCAAAAATCTCTTTGCTGACGAGGAGACTCTCTCTATTGAGACGGTGGATAAAGGTAATTGTTTGTACAGGAAGCATTTTTTTAGGGGGGAATTTAACAGTAATTGTCAGGGAAAATTTCAAACAGGTAGTTTATGATCGGTAAGACTGGGTCAGTGCTTACTTTCCCTGGGTCAGACGGCCAATTTAGACCGGAAATAACTTGTATTTTGTAAAAGTTGTGGTAATGCTGATACAAGTGGTATGATTACATTTTTCAGCATTGCACAAGAAGTATTCTTTGGGTCAGTACATTTTTTGTCAATGAGTTCTACTTTCTCCGTTGCCGCCACCACCGTTACATGCTTCTACAGCTGTACCGAACAATGGGAAAACTACCTGTGTGCTATTCTCCCATAAAAATATATGTTGTACCCAAAAAAAATGTTTGAGTGGCATACTACCTAAATATTGATTTTATATTCAAGTGGTATGGTGTCGTGTTCTCCCGATTACGTAATACTACAGTCGCACATATAAAACCCTGTATGCTATCATTACCATCAACATGAGTTATCCTGAATGCTTACCTTCTGTCACACCGGGCACCCCATATACTATATATCTATATAACCGTCCATCCCACTTATGGGTCGTCGTATGTTTATAATGAATTACTAACTTATGTTTTTTTTTCTTTCTTCCTCCTGTCACTCACACTTTCACTCACTCACTCACTATTCAAACCCGTTATAAGAGGCTAACCATATATGTCTAAATGTGTATGTATGTACGCACTCCACTCAATCCTTTATTATCTTTGAAAATACTTTCCATCTATCTCTGTATATCTACCTCCGTGCGCCGTATTGTATATGTCTTCGCTACGAGTCTCTCATACCGTCCGTCTTATTCCCCATCTGTAGCAGATCACGTAGTAGTTATGGAACCGCGGAAGGCGCGCTACTTTTATAGGGAGGTTATATATTACACAGCGACGAAACGTCTTAGTATTAAGTGGATAACGCAATAAAATAGAAGGGATGTTTGCTTTTGATCAATTCTGTGTATTCCTTGTTGCTAGGAGTGTTACCTTCTCCGTACTTGTCTGTTTTCCCCGGCTGCTGTAAATGTCATCTTCTATTATAGATTATGCCAAAGGGAAAGCAAAAGTTGCTTTCGGTTGGGAGAGGCAGAGAAAAAGAACAACATGATGGGACTGGGTGGTGAAAGTAGCAGGGATGAAGGGAGTAGTTAAGACAGCGAAAAAAATGATGATGATGCTGCTGCTGCTGCTGCTACTGCTGTTGATGATGATTACTATTATTATTATTATGGGAGAAAATAGAAAATGCAAATAAGATTTTTTTTTCTTTTTTCGCCTTCTCCTTTTGTCATTTTCTTAAAGTATGGCTGCAGGGAATATTTGCTTGTAGGAGCAGCAGGAGCAGCAGCTAACTTGCTCATTTACTATTTTACGTTATATTGTCATAACTTTATCATTTTCCATCTTGTAATGAACATCAACACAGAGTCAGCAGAGTTGCACCATCATCTTCTTCAAGGGCTGCTTAGAGGGTCCTCTCTCTCTCTACAAGCTGACAAGGGGAAGACAGAAATAGGAGCAGAGAAGAAAGAAAAACACGAGTAGAAAATTAGAAAAGGGTCATGTGTTAAGAAAATAAATGAATGTGGGTCTATCGACCTATCTCTCCCATAAAAAATGTGGCAGAAGTTTCCCTTCGACACAGAGGGTAAAGAGAAAATGGCTCAAAAAAGTCTCTGTCTCAGCACAACCCTATTTCAGCAGCAGAGACACTTTCTAAAGAAGGACAAAAATAGGAGGATTTTTTTCCTTCAAAAAACATGTGGTGCTTTTCTGGGTGAAAAAAAATAATGTCTTCATGCAGAATCATTGGAGATGAGATGTACCAAACGGCACGTGTCTCATTTTGGGCCATACTTTCACCCCGACGCCATTTTCCATGGAGTGGAGCAAACGGCTCGTATTTCACGATAGCCCATTATCTTTTGATTACAATGGGATTCTTTCTTTTTCCTACTTTCCCTAACCCCCTGCCCCTTCCAAGTTCCATTAATTTCTCAGTGTGTTCACTGCTCACCATTGTAATTTCTTATACCTTTGTGTTGTCACCGAGGTTTTCTTTCTCAATTAAAAAATAGGCTGGAATTTGAATGAGGGCGAAAAAAACGGTCCCATCCACAAAGTACTTTCCCCTTCCCCACTTTCTCTCTTTAAATAAAGGTCTTTTCAGTGTTTCGCCCTGTGTGTATGCAAAATCATTACACAAAAGCCCATTTTTTAATATGTTTTCCAACATTCTATCTCCCTTCCTCCAAAACCTGGCCTGGTTTTTATTTTATAAAAGAAATTGAACACTGGAACATTTTTCATTCTCTCCTTACTTTCCCCCCTGCTAAAGCTTACCTAATAATATCCTCTTTTCCTTTTTTGTGATTATCAAGATCCTCATTCTCCCCTGACATTCTCTCCTTTGTACCTTAAAATGGAAAATGTGTAGAAAAACAACTGAATGCATAAATACGCTTTTTTCTTTTCCTTCCTATCAAGTGTTTACTTTTCCGTAGTGTGAGTAATACTCTTCAAAGTTGAATGAGTGGTTAGAACAAGAGAGAGAGGGGGAGAGAGAGAGAGAGAAAGTGACTGGAAGTTAAATATTATTATGTATCCATAGTCACCTTCAACATCCCACTCCCCAACGTTTCTCCTGTCTCTTTCCTCTCTAGCACTTTCTCCTCCGTTGCTACAAAAGGAGAAAGCTTTGGACTACCAGCTCTCTTCTATTGCTTCCATTTTCAATAGAATTTGTTAGTCTAAAAGTCGGCTACTATCACCAAACAGCCTAACAGTATTACCGTAATGCGTAGTAGGTTTAGTCGTCTTATGTCTTCTGCATTTTAGAAGGCAGCTGTTTAAATATGGTGGCAGAGAGAGAGAGAGAGAGAGAGAGAGGGAGGGAGATGCTACCTCTCAAAAATCTATTCTAAAGGAGAAAAGGGAGAGTCAGTGAAAGAGTGTCAGTAATAGCTTTTAAGTGCTACCTCCAGGCAAAAAATTGTGTGTGTGTGTCTATGTCTGTGAAGAAAGTAAGCTTGTTTCAGGGAACTGGAAGGAGTTTTATAAGTATGTGTGTGCCTATAATAAATATTATGCAAGAGAGCTGTTGAAGCTGAGGCTGCTCCTATTGTCAAGAGAGAAAGAAGTGGTATCCGCGTATACATTTTTTTGTATGTGTGTGCCCCTCTGCCCAAATGATAGGTGCTTTTATCTTGAGAGAAAGAGGAGAAAGTGAGAGGGAGAAAACTGGGTGGATTATGAATGTGTGTCTCCTGCCTTAGTTGAGTTATTAGATAGCCAGTTATAATGTTACGACACAGGGAGCTATTTACAGGGAGACTTAAGACGGATGTATCCTAATAATTATAGGAGTATTACCAGGGAAAACGCGGGAGGGGGGAGGTTATTTCTGATAGGTTGAAGAAGAACGTATGGAGTAGGAGCGCTTGTCTTTGAAAAAATGGGGTATTATATTGCATTCGCACATTTCTTGTCCGCATGATCTAAAAAGGGGCCCCCTTTATGCCAGTAAGACAAGAAGCGACTTTGATTGTTGCTGGTGTAATTGGATTTTTCGGGCTTCGAGAAAGAAATATGGAAAGGGAGGATGAGGAAACAAGATTAATAAAGAAGCCAGAGAGAAATGAAAGGAATGACTACTTTGAGGAAATGAAAGGATTTTGTAATAAATATGTTTTGGTAGGGTAACGATTTTTTTTGGCTATCCGCGGATTTTTGGAATAGCTTTCCATTTTCTGCGCGCCCTTTCCATTTATTCGGGTTGCGCCACTTCTCTGTCTCTCACATCTCCTCTTCATTTCCCGTGGTTCTATTTATTCTGGTTGCCGGCAAATTTATTTCCTCGAAACAGATAATTTGATTTTTTTTGAAGGAGGAAAAGCTAAAAGGGTAATGTACATATACAAAGGGGGAAATATAGGACGATTTTCGAGAATAAATGTAAATTTAAGTAAAAAAATCTAGGCATCTTTTTTCCATACCATTAGTACTATTACTGTCATTATCATTTGTATTATTTTTTTTTACTTTCATTCCATTTCCTATTTTGGCCGCATTTTTCCCATTGACAATGTGCATTTCCCTTTCTTTTCCTCCCGATCACTCCGCGAGACCTACAAACGTGCCTGCAAAACTTCCAATCTGGTTGTCTCTGGGTGTTGTCATTGCTAAAAATGAAAGCGACACCAAAATCCCCCGTCTAAAATGAAACCGGCAGGCCGTACTTTATGCACAACGACATAAAATACGTTTACATTAAGTCAACCATGACGGGAGTGGGAGGAGAGAAAGGTGGATTGTAGTCGGGAAAGAAAGCACCTCAAAGAAAATTTTTGTGTTGGAGTTTCCCTTCCCCCAAATGCATAACAATAGGCGTCGAGTGATTGAATGACAGGAAAAAGAAACCCTTGTAAGCATATGTTCTCAAGGTAGAAAAAATGCGACCAACGCAAAAATCGGAGAAAGTGGCAACAACATCATATATATATATATATACATGTATACGTATTCATTACTCTTTGGAGAAAATACAACCGCTTTTCACCCATAAGCACTTGACACTACTCCCTATTTTAATGTTACTTCATACGTAATATTATTGGAACCCGGGCCGACACGTAATTTATGTAGAGACTCTGCTTTATTGTGTAAAAAAACCCGGAGCAAAAGGTGATGGGGCCCCGAACAAGGCCTAACGTACTCGCTATTATTTTCCCGGGAACAAAGTGAAAGTGAAGAAAGTGGTGATGGTAGGTAGGAGGAGTAGTTGTTGTGGTGAAAGTAGATAAGAAAAGAGAAAGTGAAGTTGAACAATTACGGATACATTACTTTTATGTTTAAAAAAAAGAAGTGATGCTGCCTGTTCATATTCCATTTTTTCCCATCACCACCACCACTAGCGCCATTACCTCCCCACTATCACCATTCCCGTAGTCGTCCTAGTGTGACAGTCACTGCCTTATTAAGAAGGAAAAAGAGGGGATATTTTCTTGTGTGACAGAGTGAAAGGAAAATGGTGGTTGGAGGAGAGTTGATATGGTATGTAGGCCCTCTGCTGCTGCTGCTGCTGCTGCAAAAAAGGTAGTCGTCATCATGATCGTCGTCGTCTTCGTAGTAAATACAGTGATGTGGAAAGATGCATAAATGTAAGTAGAGTAGAAGAGAATGGTTTTTGAGCGGCAACGAAGAGAGAGAGAGAGAGAGAGAGAGAGTACCCCGAAAAAGAGAATTTTTTTCCTCTTTCGGTCGTAAAGTAGAGTGATATACTGGGTAGATTGTAAAATCGATGAGGTAATGAAGCTAGATAAGAAAATTCTGTATGAGTCTTTACGTGAGTGAGTTTGTGTCTGAATGTACCCCATTCCTACCTACTTGTGTGTGTCTCTGTGATGCTTACTTTTTTTTCTTCTTCTTCTTCTTCTTTTTTCAGCATATGTGTAACGGTAGTCGTCCTCAACGTTCACTTCCGTTCTCCTCAAACTCATACGATGGCACCTTGGGTTCGTCGCGTGTTTCTCCACATTCTCCCCCGACTGTTGGTGATGCGAAGGCCCCATTACTCCATCGATACGCATCGGTAAGTCCAATATAATCTTTCTTATATGGCGAGTTCCCACTTGTCCTATTTTCTCTCCTTGATCCTTTTCTTCTCTTCGTCGTCCGCGTCGTCTTCGTTTACTGCTGCTGCTGTTGCTCCGGCGAGGGCTCCTTTCCCCCGGTTAAAAAAACACATGCAATTTTTTCCCATCATTCTCATCAGCTTATGGATATGGATATACAACAATACGCCGCTGCCAGAAAAAAGAAAGAGAAAAATAGCAGTGGCATTACCAAGAAAAGAAGATTCTTACTGGGGAGGTGGGATGAAGTGGGCTGGAAAAATAGAGAGAGAGAGAGAGAGCGAGAGAGAGAGAGAGAGAAGAAAAAAAGCTTATTCAATGAGCAGTGTTATTGCGTTTGAGAGACTTTCATGAAAAAAGACACGCGTGTACGGGGAGTCGACTGCAATCTATTTTTTTTTGGACAGACAGCAAGAGGGACAGACAGTTAGACAGAAACTACAATAAATGGCCACTAATAGAAATATTTTCCGCCATGTTTAGAATTTTTCGGGGCAAATGTTCATCTAGCTGTGAGAGTGGGGTTCTGGGAGTCTACCAAGTCTGGTGAGCTTATCGCCATCACTAAAAATCATCTTCTCGTCATCGTCATCACTACTTGATGGAGAAAGGATAATAATAATGATGATCATGATGATGATGATGATGACAAAGGGCTACAGTATTTTCCTCGGGCGAGTAAAAGACCAGCTAGTTAGAGAGAGAGAGAGAGAGAGAGCTACTCAAGAATCAGATTTTTCTCTGGAGACTCCAGTCAACTGACAACTTTCACTTTTGTAACAGTCGGATATTTTTTTTTACTTTCGGAGTGTACCATGGCTGGGAAGTAATAACGACAGGTTTTAGTAACCGAGAAAGTCGGCTCCTTTCCAACCAAGCTCATTTCCTTTTCAGCGTTCGCATGAAAGTGCGTATTTCGGGTGATTATTTACATTTCTCTGGGCGGAGGAAAGGAAAGCGGAGTTTAGAATAGATAACGCGAGAGGAAAGATAGAGTGGCGCATACTGCGGTTCCCAGGATCCTTTCCTTTGTCAGGGTTACCGGGTTGCGTATGAAGTATTTATAATAGACCTTCGTCAACATCGACAGCACATTTGCAAGGGAAAATTTAAGTGAGAGCGTGTAGTTATCCCTACAACAGATGTGGGAGTCCAGGATACTTCCATTACAGAAGGGAGAGGTCGTTGTGACTCCATTACGGAAAGAGACCACAAGAAAGGAATGCTGAAGAAAGGAGCGGGGAAAGTGGAGAAAATTCTCATGGTCTCATTTCCCTTTGACTGGTGATTGATTTTCAAGAGAGAGAGAGAGAGAGAGAGACAAGACTTGCGTTATTTTAGGGGAAACATCCTTTCGTTTAGGAGTTGCAGGAAAAGAAGGAAAATTCCCCTGCGCGTGCAGTCAACAGCACAATTTTTGTTGTAAGAAATAATGAGGAGTGAAAGTAGATGGGAAATGCAAATAAAAATGAAGCTATACATTTCTACACGGGACGGTTGGTTCATAAGGGCTTTGCAGGCGCACACATCGGGCAGTTTGTAGTTGTTCCGAGAAATCTGCTCAGATTTCCAACTGAGGCGAATGCTGTACTGGGGAAAGCAGTTCCTTTTAGAAGAGACAAAAGAGGTCCTGATTGGCATGTAAATATAACATTAGATTACGCTCACAGGGCAGAATTATTAACAAAAATAGTTTCAATCAGGTTGTTCTGCCACGACACAAGTCCCCTCACAAGGGAACTAGATAACGACTACAAAGACAAGAGACACAAAATCAGTCACAGATTTTATGTCTGGCACATTTCTCAAGCGGTAATTTTAAACACGATCAAGTAAACTGTCACAACTGCCCTCAAAGTACTTTTACACTTGCAGAAATTTGGAATTTTTGAAAACATATGGCAAACCTTTCTCCTCCTCATTTTAAAATTCCCGGTTGTATTGCACTCTGGATCCCAGTCCCCTTGTAAGTATCCCGTGCACCGGCTGCAACCCACTGGAATATTGAAGCCCCAGTCAATTTCACCTGCCACAACTATATTCCCCCTACTCTCTACTTACCATCCACAGAGCGCAGAGAAATGGGCCCAGGAAAGGAGAAAGAGACCAAACCAGAGTGATACTTGTTTGCCAAAAAAAAGTATTCAAAGGAAGGGCGGAAGCATCAGTTGGTTGAATAGGTTTCCATTAGTTCAACTCATTAGACTCAACCTTCGTCGTCGTCCTACACAAAGAAACGTACACCAAGAGAGAAAATTGTTCGCTCTAGCGAGAGCTGAACGTTTAATTATGTTACACTAATGCAAAAAAGTATCTTGTAGGAAGCTGCCCTCCGCCACCGCCTGCTACTTTCTCATCTTTCCCATTAAAATATTCTCTCTCTCTCTCTCTCTCTCTCTCTCTCTCTTCGCTCTCCACTCCTCTACCACCGGTCTGTTGTCTACTGGACCTTTTTATGCAGACAAAAAGCTGTTCATCATAATACATAATTTTATACTCGCTTTTGTTACGTGCAACACACCCGTTCCTCTGACAAGTTCCTGGCTCCTTGGGGAAGTCCTCGTTTTACCAGTAATACAAATAGCAGCCCCACCACCGCCACTGCGAGTGTGGCACAGGCTGTCTTTTCATTTATTATGCAGATGAAAGCTGACTAGTTTGTTGAGTAGTCAGAGGAAAGATGATAGCTAGGTTAAAAGCGAATGCCGGCGCATAAAGCACATCCTTCACCCAAATTTCCACACTGACGAGCAGGGATCCATGGCGAGAGAGAGAGAGTGAGAGAGAGAGAGAGAGAGAGAAGAAAAAACCAGTTACTCGAGACGACAACGGCGATCATAATGATAAAAGGTACGAGATAAATAAGCTGCTCTCCAATTAAGCTATTTACTCATCATTTAGGACAGAGCGACAACAGCACAACAACGAGCGTCCTTATCAACACCAGCAGTATCGTCATCATCATCATCATTGCGAACGCTATCGTTCTGCTGCTTTGCCTTTAATTTATAATGATTACCCTGAAAGACGTTGTCAGTCATGTTTCCATTAAAGTTGAACCTAAATAGAGTGCGCTTCTGTGTGGCGTCCGTATCTCCCGGAGAAAGTATTTTTTTTTGCTTTCTTTTTTCTACCATAGCAGGTCAGCAGGTAACAAAGGCGGGAGCTTGGGGGTAGCGCTCGCTCCCTGTACAACGGAAACGTACATTACGTTTTTCCAGAATAATGAGAACGGGGAAAACAAAAAACCGGCAATAAATATGATGATCATGATGAATGATGATGCCATCACGTACAATCATCAGTTTTTTCCCAGAGCCGTTAGAAGGGTAGTAATAGTAGTAGTAGTAGTAAGAGTAGTATACCTGTGTGTCTATATTAAAGCGTATAGGGCTCCTTTTTACAGGGAATTGGGTAGGTGTGTACGTACACCAGGGAAAGTTGCATGATATGATGTGTGAGTGTGTATGTGTCTATGTCTTCCGGAAGTGTGGCGTTGTAGTAATGATGATGATTGGTGGATGGATACATGTGGTCTGCATATATGAGGTCGATTGACGAGACGTGAATACAAAAGCAGTCTTTCTTTCCCTGAAACCTATTAAAATGGATCTGTTACATACTTACTCACTTTGCGGAGTATCATCATGATCGGTGGTGGTAGAGGTGGGGGAGATGGCAGTGGGAGCGAAGTAGTAGTAGTAGAAGTAGCCGTAATGGCGATGGCAGAGTAGTTGTTCAAAAACGTGGTGGTACTCGAGGAGAGTTTTTTTTTCTTCTCTCTCTCTCTCTCTCTCTCTCTCTCTACTGAAGGATCGTTTACTGAAAACTGCTACTTTCACTACAACTGCTGTTGCTTTTAAACAGTATAATAATAGTGTATGCTCCAAGGAGACTCGTTCTCGTCATGAAATGCCGGGTTTCTGAACTGCCAAAAAAGCCTACTACTATTACTATCATCATCATCATCATCATCATCATCATTGCCACCACGACTGCTAGGACAACTGCGAGAGAGGGAGAGGGAATTCTTGCTCTCTCAGACACACTGTTCGTATATAAAGTGTAGAATGTCTCTATAAAAAAAAGAGAAGAGAAAGGCAGGAAGAGCCATAGGGGATAGTTTCTAGCTCGTAAATTCAGAAGTTGAGCTAATGTAGAAGCTAGGGTTTTTGGCACATCAACATCCTTCCCGTACACCATTCCGTTGGGACTGTGGGATGGCCCCATAAAATATATTTTTTTCGGCTACTGCTTCTTCTTTCTTCTTCAGTCATTCTTTTTTTCTCCGTGTGTCTGTGTGTGTGTGTGTATGTGTTTGTGTGGATGTGTAAGTTTAGGGAAAAAGAAAGAAGAATGAAAAGCAAGCAAAAGGAAAAGGCTATGATGGTTGATGGGGAATAGTGAAAAATGCGCTGAGGGGGAAAGTCATTACGGCGTATTTTAGAGCGGAAGTATGAGGCCATGTGTATGTGTGCACGCCTGTGTCTTTATGTTTCAATGGGTACATG
>JAHZNE010002374.1:0-31004 GCA_027744055.1 Callyntrura sp. NNG-2020
CTGCAGAGCAGACGCTACGTAATGTAGATATATAGTAAATACAATTATATGCATCTGACAAAGATGAATAGAGTAGTAGCACGAGGTGATATCCATAATTTCTAAAAGCTTGATTTGAACGGTGTTTTTAATGCTAACCCTGAAATGCTAAATGCACATGATGCAGACTTGTTTTCTATTTCAATCGCCAGTATTTAACATGGGATATTTTTTCCCGCTTTTTTATTATTATAAAAATGAATGTTGAGATGAGAAAAACGAAATAGCGGCCAGCGACAATGAAAGTAGGAGACGCAATAGCTATAAAAATATAAAATGTGTTTATATACCCGATTTCGCAGGCGAATGTTCCTGGAAAAGATGCCGTATCCCATATCGTCTCCTCATAAAGAAATAAATGAACAAAGTTTTATGCAGACCTTTCTATTTTCTTGGTTTGAGTGTACTTTCTTATTTTTCTGCTTCTTTTGCCAAATTATCTTCTGCAGTTTCATTGTGCACTTTCCGTACAGCAGAGATGTGTCTAAAACAACGCAATGTACACATTACACTTAAACACATTGCAGACATATTATTCCTCCATGCAATACTAACATCTTGTGCTGACGACGACGGACGTTCCTGTACACCATTTTCAATAGCGCCTGGTAAACTGATTGGTTTAGAAATGAAGTAGCTGAAGACTAAAGACGAGCCCGTGTAAGTTAGAGGGAGAAAGCATAAAAGCCTTTTATATTGTACTTTTTTCAGGGTAATTAAACAAAGTGCACTGAAATAGATAGGATTATGCGGAATCGAGTTGTGGGACAGCATGTTTTGTTGTGCGGTGATAGCGGTGTGGTAGGCATATCTACATCTACTTGTAATTTTGCCTCGGCTGCTACCACTGGTTACTTGTTCATAGTAAATGTAACACGAGCCAAGATAATAAAAATAAATATTTTTATTGTACCAACGAAACGACATCTTTGAAGCAGCAAGGCAGAGCCGCTATACACGGTATACGGAGTTTTTTATATTACGCCGTTATTACGAAAAGCGGAATGGGGGATGAGCATCATAGCACTTTATTTGATGTACGTTATGTGTCCATTTTCTCGTACGGGTACGTACGTGAGTAAAAGTAAAACGCAAGTGGGTACAGAATTTTTTACATTACTTTCAGCAGACTTTATTCATTCATAAGGTTTCTCGTTTCTTTTACTACGGACGCAAAGTGATGGAAATGAGATGAAATACAGTGATGGGGATCCTCCGAAAAATGTCCATGGCGGTACTATCTCCATTTTGTGAAGCACTTTGCTCATCATTGATAGTGGAAATATCTACAATTTATAATATCCATCTACAAAGGAAATTACGCTCGTCAGTATTACGACTGCTTCCATAAATGCACACTTTGGTTCGTAAGTACTTTTTCAGCTTTGTTGCATGTGATGCAATACGGTAGAGTAAACGATTGCAAATTTGTGTTGCTTAATTGTGTTGTAAGTGAGTATTTCACAGGGCGCATGCAGTGTGCAATATGGTTTTAACCAGCGGCTACATTTCCTACTATTGCTGTCTTTACCTATGTGTCGGAGACTCGGAAATTCGAAAATCATGAAAGTATTTATGGCCGAGGGTGGCAAAAATATGCATTCTCTGTTAATATACTACATCGGATCATTGACATCTCACAAACATCTCCTGTCTGTTTCCTGAGTTAAATTGTCTTTCATTTCATTCCAGTTTCATTTCCGTTCAGAGTAGGCGCTTCTTAACATATCTAATCATACTAAAACGAATAGCGTAGCAGATATTTTAGACAGTTATCTAAAAATGTAAAATAAATACTGTTTTTGGACGCTTTATATGACACTTGGAAATAAGTATCTTCCATATAACATGGGTATATTCACATAGCCAACAGGATGATGACAACATTTACACGGACGACGACGACAGGTTCGAATGAAAGGTGTTGTTGTTACACGGCATCCAGGGAGAGATTACGGATGCGTATTAAGCAAATGCTACAACGACACAACGTAATCCACGTCAAGTTGTGGGTTAAATTCTTCGTGGGTAAAGCGTTATACAAGGCAGATACATTGAGAGAGTTGTATACTTTTGGGGGGAAGGAGGAAATGCTTAACAAGTTGGTTTTACATATCCATACATCTGATCCGCTTCGCTGCTTTCTCTTCCGCTCCATTTTCTCCGCTTGATTGTTTTGTACTGTCCCTGTGTCTCTATCACTTCCCTTCTCCTTTTCCACTTTGCTGCTTTGCCTCCAGCCACCGCTTACACTAGTGAGCACACATCTTTGTATCCAGCATTTTCGGTTGGCATCTTTGTTTGGTATATGTTACCCCGCATATATTGTGCCCTTTGCGCGGAACGGACTTGTGTGCTACAATGTAATCATTCATAATGACGCAAAGCTATGCATCATAAAAAGGAGGAGTAATGTGTGTCGTGTTGTTTCATTTAGGTATGTATCATACTGTCGCGTTTTACAGCCAGGAAGGGAAACCACTCTCTTTGGAAAGGCGTCACAAAACTTTTTCCAAACTGATTACGTAACTTGTCTTTTCAATTCTTTTATGCTTCTCTGAAAACGCTTGAATGAATGAAATTGAAATAGGTCATTGCATAACCGTCAGAGTAACCACCCATGGCGACCAGCGGGCGGGTGAGTTTTGATGCCACAGGAAACAGTTGCTAACAGAGGGTGTAAGGCTTAAGCGAGAGAAACTAGAGTGTAACTGATTGTTCACCGTAGATCACGGCTAAGATTGGAATTTTTGGCCGTCATATATCGAGAGCAAGAGGGAAATTTCATGGAGATATTCAAATACTTTTATCTTCCAACTTGGACTAGTGTGAAGTTAAATTGAATACAAATACTTAATTCCGTACGTGGAAATTGTTTGCCATCTTTCTGCAGCCTGGGAAATCCATGCAGCACCCGACTAAACAATTTTCCAAAAAAATCCAACTTTTAATATAACGCAACGGGACAAAAATCCAAACTTACAAACCCAACAACATATTAACAAAAACATATTTACCCCAGAAAATAGGTCATCGTCGCCAAAGATTAATTTTTTGGTTTTCGGTTCAAAATATCAGAAAAATCCCACTTTTATGAGACGAGATCCTTGATAACTTAAGTTTAGAAGCGCCACTGCCGCATTATATTGGGAAAGAATTTCCACCTATGCTCAAATTCAATGCTAAAATACGACTGTGTGACATGTGATAATGGACTTTTCTATCGTTTTCGACTGTACTGAGGTCGTCAGTATTATGACGGCCTTATAATGTCAAATTTACTGAAATGGTGCTTTCACAAAAGAAGAAATTCCATAGAAAATGTGTGTTAAAGCAAATCAAACATTAATGTGAACTACGTCGTTGTTCTAGTTTGAGCTTAGTATGACTTTTTGACAAATCTAATACTTTGGAGTGTTTCAGGGGGATTTTAAAATTTTTGTCTGTATAAATTTTGAATGATATTTTTTATGAATGAAGTACTAACGGAAATAACGCATCTTCAAATTCTCAAAAACCTCCTTGTGTTATGGAGTAATTAATTAAAACAATCACTGCCTCAAGTATTTATTTCAAGAGATTACTACTATCCAGAGGGTTCACACCATTTTGTACTAACAGTGTAACCCGGCATCTGGTATATGTCATTTCAACTTGCATCTGTTACATAATTTATGCATTTTGTATCAAAACCCCACCCGACATGATACTCGAAATGACAGTCAGACAGGAAAAGAGTTGTTGGCCTGAACAAGTCAACATTGTAATTTAACGAAATACAGCTGCAATAATATTGCATTCGGATGCTGCAAAATGAAAGAAGTAGAAATATTTTTCGAGTGGGACAAGGACATACAGTTCACTACGTTACAATGTCACTATGGCCCAGCTACCTGAACGTGTGATAAAAGAGACGGGTAGGCGTAAAAAATGATGTAACATCACAAACATCCGCAAAGCAAGATATGCTTTGAAGGGTTACGTCCTTCCTTCAAGCACGCATCTATTGACTAGGCGTCTTTTATGGAGAAACCGCTGAAGATACTTTTGTAGGAGGGCAAATTCATCAACTGAAAGGTCTGTTACACACAAAAAGATTTTTCTTTCTTTTTATTGACTTGACTTGACGTGAAATCAAACAAAATCATGCCCATTGTTTGAACGAACGAGGCTTTAACATAAAGTTGACTATTTTCTCTTGAGTTGGTCCCTCTTTTGATTTTCAGATCGAAAGTAATCACAGCTTTAGTTTAGCAACATCAAAGTAGAGATGAAAAAAAGATGTCAGGTTTGTTTACTCTTGCACTCTGTTAGAAATAATGGGGCTGCATGAAAGCTACATAAAAAAAGGAAAAAAGGAGTCTTCTCAAAATGTGTAAACTTTACCATTACATATAAACCTAGCCAAGCCAAACCTATTTTTCGGTGGTCCTTCCTATCAAAGGAAAATGAACTGACAAAAAAGCACTCGGAAGCTGCTTGTGATGATAATAATTTTAAAAAAATTAGTATTCTCGACTGAAAAGATCTCTGGAACGAGACGCGTCATATGGAAAAAGTTTCTGCAATCACCCAACCCAACATGAAACGGTTGCTTGTGATGTTGATGTAACGAAGGACACACCACTTTTGCAGCAAAATTTATCATTTTTCCTTTGTTTTCTGCACCCGTGTCTCCCTGCAAAAGGCAAGAAATTTCCTTTTCCGTTCTGGAACCGGCAGTCACGTGCTTGCACTACGGTTACGGTACATACTAAAAGCCCATGATTTTATTGGTGGAACTGGTGCCAGCTTCTTGAGTCTTGTCATTTTCAAGGAACTAATTAAATTGACAAAGACAGATGACTTGCAAACATCAACGCCAGGCAGGGACCAGAAGGGTAGCACAAATTATTCGTATGATTGCAACTCGACATTTTAGGGACACGAATTAATATGAGGGAGGGGGTATTTTCGTAGAAATGGGATGGCAATGACGTATAGTTGTTTCGACGCCACCAACTGCACTGGCTGAATCGATTATTGCCACCGACACGAAGCGAAAGATTCATTCAGCTGGAATATGAGAGGTTAATTATTTTTTCGACACTGTTTGCCTTACACAGTCAGCGCTGTAATTAAGTTTCTTCTATTCGGCGGGAAAAGGGATGGAATTTCGCTTTTCTCTAGCGTGCACGTGTGTATTGGATGATTGGATGGCTTCTGGTCTGATATCGTAGGCAAACAGACAATTTGCTCATTTCCTGCCGTTCACCATTCACTCACAGTGTTTTCTTCCACGCTTATGTTATTCCGTCGTCCGTCGCTACGTGAACGGGAAAGTGCTCTTCAAAAAAAAAGAAAATAACCGAATCCCATATCTTGTGCCATTTTGTTCAACTTCAATATATCTAACGAAAGAACTGGGAGAACAGGATAAGGTGACGCAGGAAAGAAATGTCTTGTCAGGAGAAAGTAATTTTCCCCAAAAAACCAACCAGTAGTAGTGAAATAAAACCAAAGCACTGAGTAAACAAACGTGCGGAGGGGACGCTTGGTGAATTCTTTATTACAGTCATTGTGCCCGGCCCCGCGACTCAATGTTGCTATCTATACTGCCATTGTATTACCTTTTTGTTCACTGTATCACCATCAATCAATCCATTACTTGGTTTGACGATGCAAATAACAGCAAGGAACGACCCACTACTTGGAAACTACGGTAGGAACAAGGAACCCATAAAACTTCATCAATTTCACTGTGTATAGTGCCAATAAGTGTTCATTGGTGATACGGATACAAAATGTAGTCAGAGCTTTTCCCCGCATATAACCGCTGGCTTCGTTTTCACTGTGTGTCATTATTATTTGTTATTTCATTAGCTCAGCCTGCTCTCGCTACATCTCATCTTTATGTATGAAGTAAAATAGGTAGACGTAGAACGTAGAGCCCTTTGTATATTACCTGAACAAGTACAAATTCAATTCAATCGTCGTTCTAGGCGCGTAACATCAACATAACATTGGTGCATGTTATCTGCGTTCCTAAAGTGGAATCGAAGATTCCCGCCGAATGTGTATTGCCAGGAAAGATAAGAGTCATAAAAAGGCAACATTTGCAAATAAACATTTTTGTAGTCAAAGTTGAATTTCCATAATAGCTATAAAAAGTAGGTGCTTAGTGCTTGCTGACAATGCAATGCCACATGCCACTGAAAAAAATAGTCTGGGTGGAAAGATGTTGGTGTGAGATTACAGTGGAGACGGAGGCAGAGATTAAATATTGGATGCGAGGTCATAGAGAATGATAGAGAATAACTGCGAAACACGTAAATGCATTACGTATTTTACAACCCGGCGGCAGTGGTAATAAGACTGCACGAACTTTTCTCAATACAATCAAGCTCCACTGTTTTGCAACCCTACATAGGCCATTACGAAACTACTAATAAGTAAACGGAAGTTTCTACATAACCAATTCGACGGTTCTTTAAGCATAGATATGGGGTGAAGCGTTGCAAAAGGGGCTCTCATTTTATTCTCGTAACAGGTGAATTGGTACATTTGACATGACATGATGCAGCAGATTTATATTGAAGTCATGGTTAACGATGGAAAAATTGAGCAGTTATGATGAAAGATAAGTTTATATTTATCCACATTAAATAGTCCCCGAGAAAAAATTCTAATTTTTTAGGAAAGGCAAGGCATTCCTCACAAATTTGTTTTTACACGTTTGTAATTTTTTTTGGGAAATACAAAAATTTGTAGAATTGCGTCGATTACAATTTTTGGTAGTGAAATTATGGTGGCCGAGTTTTAAGATTTTTTCCTATGACCAAACAGGATTGTATTGCGGATGAGGTATATGAAGTAGAGATGGTGGTAATGATGATAGGAGAATGCATGGCACAAAAGGAAACCTTCCCTGTGCTTTCTCCAGCTTAGGACAAAGCAAAGCACGGGTACAATAGAACTGTACTCCCTTAGACACCGACTCAGTTTTTGTCTAGCTCTGGTCTGGAGAACATTGAACCGGTACGCGGCAAAACGAACACGCTGTTTCATCAGAGCAAGCGAGTGCATCAAAAGTTGTTACGAAGGAACCGAGAAAGGGTGCAAATGTTTGGACAATTACAAGTGTTTTCATAATTTTACCTGTATACTCTAATGAATCAAAAAATAATTAATTGACTTGAACTAGGTGTGAATAGACGTATACTTTGATTGCTATAAGACTGAGTGAACTTTTAAATGAACAATTTAGCAGATCTACCTACTACATACCTGAAGGCCCAACTTCCGCTTTGCTTTAAAAGACAAAGACGTTTGTAAGTTGGCTACTGCCATTGGACAGGACCGGTGACCCACTTTTGATCCAACCAAGCTCATAATGCTGAGACTGAAAGGTAATTAAGATCATCTTGGTCCCGTAACAATTTCATTTAGTAATCATTTTATGGGAAAGAAAACACCTGTGCTTTGCTCATGTGACTCCAGTACAATTTCCTTTTTGCCAGAGGAACAAAACACACAAAATTTACTGTCTCCGTATGCATTTGGCTGGCCTAACATTATTGGTGGTGTTTTGGCATAAACCGTGTTTGTATCGGCATAAAACCAGTTTAATAAAGATGATACAGATTGCGTCTTGCGTCGTAAAAGCGGGGAGCATCTGGTAAACCAATTTCTTGCATGAATAACGATCACGATTCATTTCACAATATAAATGCAGTAGTACTTTGGTATATTCATACATTGACGATACGTGATTAGCTATAAACGCACGTACAACTATACTCGAAGTAATAAGGAAATTCTTTTACATCCTCCGAAAAACATCTGCTCGTCCATTTCAGCAAATATTTATGTCACCCAAGTTTGAATTGAGTGGGAAGATAAGTACATCCTTTTACGATTGTTCAGGTTTCAGGTTTTGTCAAAGAAAGAACCTTACTTTATATAAATACCTAGCGTGTTGTTACTAATGTCTATAATTCTCTCGAATAGTTTGAATTTTTAATACACTCTCAGCAGTCACATCGTCACTCGTTGAAATCCACCTTTCTCCACTTTCACTTACCGGTTGCAACTGGTTGTCAGGCAACTATGCGGTCGCATCAAACTGCTTTCAATTTTGTGTAAAGGTGTCTGAGCTGTAATATTTCTATTTTAATACCCAACTACAACTTTTTACAAGTTTACTACAAGTTATTGGATGCGTGCTGTCACTGTCGTCCCTAAGCCGGAATTGGTTTCTTGAAAATGGCTGTCAATTGTGAATACCTCGACACAATGCTTGATATGACCTTGCCTCCTATTTTACTGCATCATGACGTGGTAGTATAAAAATGTTTCTTTGCTATACATCTGCTGCGCTTAATCGCATTAAATACTTTATACGTTCGTTATTATTTTTCACATCAGTTATTCCGGGAGTGCATTCCTAGACATACATTGTATCTTCACATTTTGAAAATTCTCAAACTTCTTGTGGGCCAGCCGCAGTGGCTCAAGTTACTTGCACAAAAGTGTGAACCCCAGAGAGAACGTCAAGTTCTCTCTCTTGATCATTCTAAGAACCCTAACGTCCATGCGTTCCCGTTTCTAGAAAGGAATTGAAGTCTTCTACCATCTCACCATTTTATTCTGCTTCGAGTACTAGCCAAAAAAGTGGAAAAAGTGGCTGTGTAAAAGGGTAGTCAGTCCAGGAAAAGAAAAGGTGACGGTATATCTGGTCGAAGCTGATCGCATTTTGAAGGAGATCGAGAACGGAATAAACAATTCATAAATACTTTTTTGAGCGCAGCTGGTGGATTCGTAGAGAGAAATTCTTGCTGTGTAATACACCACAACAACATGGTCATTGTAATGTTTTTGTGATGTTGTCGTGGTTTGCCCCCGTTCCTTGCTTTTCCTCTTTTCACTCACTTTTTTCTCCACTTGAGTGGATAAACACACTAGAGATTAGGAAGTTTTTTTTCTTTCGCTTTGCTGCCATTTCGGATTCACAACACACAGGCATGGTTTGGCTTTTTCTTGGAAGAAAGTCCAGAGCACTGAAGGAGAACTAGGTAGTTCTATTATGCGATGAAAAGGGCCTTCTGACTTCTGACTTGTTGGTGACTTCAGATGAAGCTCTCGGACCACCGCGTTGTTATAACTAAAGTTACGGATGGTATGTTACTAAACTATAACTATACCGTTTTTGGGAATGAATGGGGGAAATGCGAGATACACATTTATCATTCTATCATGTCTTACGGCAGAAAAATAGCCACCTTTACACACACAAACATGTACATAAACAACCTTGAACACTATCACAGCCAGTTACTTCTGTATTAGAGCAGAGAGAAAACTTGAATAATCGGTTAGCTTCATGAAGAGAGAAATGGAGAGAATATTAGCAGTTTTGTTCATGTACTAATCTGATCAGAGTCAATGGTACCGTAACGATATCTACTCTGCCCAATTTGTCTTGTATGGAAAGGAATAGGTTTTCATTTACGGATCGACTGCCGATTAATATACGGGTCCAATCGACCATCTGAGAATTATATCTAGTTCTATCAGGACTCTATCCAAGAATAACAGGTACATGTGTGGCGTAAATGGAATTGTACCATTTTGAAATGCAGCTTCCCCTTATTAAAGACTAATAATTAAGAATAGAGCTCAGGACACATTCTTTAGTAAGTCTATGCTTCAGTATTTTTATGTTTTGGGCTGTATCCAACCTGTACTCATGTATTCTGTACCAAAAGATAAATGTTCCACTGGTTTATACCAAAAACTTTTACCTGATCGCGGTACGCGCTATTCGGATAAAAAAAATATTTTTTCAGCCCTCTGTAGAAAATTTCTGATTACTTACATAGTTCCTGTTAATAATGCCGGCGGACGGTTTTTTTCTGATGCACCACTTTAATTTTTTGTAAACTGGAGCAACTAAAACTAGCTTTGTTTTACAACAGACACTCATGAATTCCTTTTTATTTTACTCTATTCATAAAACTGCCGAGCCACTTTTTTTACACAATAATAAATGTGAAATCGCTCCCGTAAAAGTCAACATTTATGATGATAAGGTTACTATATTACCCCTCTCTGGAATCGAGATACCACTGGTGGTGGTAGGCCTTCGGCTGGTAACACGAAACATACACTACTAGGACAACCCTGGAAGTCAAAACACAGGCCAAGCTGTTATTTATTTCTTTCTCTTTTGTTGTTATTCCCGTTCATACACAATTTATTGTTCTACCACAACACCCAGCCTAGTACACAATATTCAAATAGGCATTTCCAATTTCAAAAGAGGGTTCATTCATGGGCTTTTATTAGCCCAACAGACAACTTCCCACGCGAGGGTTTTATTGCTTGCACTATTCATCATTGATACCACCATGTGCATGCGTTGTTTCTTCAAAAACCAACTGGGTACTGTAGTAAATCATGAAGGATGGTTGAATGTGGGATCATGGCGAAGCACTACATTTTAACGCAGTCCATAGTCCATTACATACCCCATTTACCATCGCTGATGGTACCCTTTCCAAAATGAATTCATAAGTAGGCACGAGGTTATGATATTGCAAGTCCTAAATTTAAATGAAAGAGCACTTTACTCAACGCTTGTATTTATTTCAACGTTAAATAGAAAACTAGTAAATGCTTCCTGCAACCTTCGTAATTTTGCTTAAAACTTTGGTAAAACTATTCATTCGTTTACACACTGTACACCAAAGAAAGTAAGTAACGGATGACTTTTGCCTTTTGCTCGGAGAGAGAGAAAAATGCTAGCGTGTATTGGTGCGTTTCCCTCTTGAAAATTTTATTTATATTTTTCGTTGCACCTTTTAAGCAAATTAACCTCTCGCTTTCCCTCCATAAGTAACAGCAAGCCTCCTTGAGAAAATGTCTTCTCAAGAATGTTCCGTGCTTGTGTTCCTTTTTACTGAATGAGTGAATAATGAATCACTCTGATGGGAAACGAAATAAACTGCTATGGTGTTGGTAAGGCTTATCTTGAGACGATTTATGCTATTACAGCAATTCCCAGTATTACATTTCAAATTTATGATAAAATACCTAAATGGGACAGATAGGGAAAACCTGGCTAGAACGTACGAGGGAAAAGAAAATAGCAGCGGGGAATTGCAGAAATTGGTTGTGCAATAAGGGATTCTTGTTTCAAGGAAAGAAATTGCCTCTAGCAAAATTTATGCCTTATTGTGGCTTCGTTAGGGAAAAAGACGGAGAAACCGTGAAATTGATAGAAACCGACCAGAGGTCTTCAATGTTATAGGTTATGGCCCAATCTGTATGATATGACGAATATAATTTGTGGACACGTAACAGTTAACTTCAAAGAGTATTTCAAGATATAAAACCATACCCTTTTTCTAAAGTACGAAAGAAAGTCCGCCAGCGTGGAAAGCGCTTAGTGAATGTTTTTCTGCTAAGTGGGTGTCAGAAACACCCTTCATTTTGCACAATGTTCCCAGCGGCTCGGCTCTTTTTATAGGTATTTTGTTCGCCATGATACCAATTCGGGTTACGTGCATTTGTAAAGATATAATGTTTAGTTCACTTCTCCGTCTCCACTTTTTGCACTTAAATCTACCTACGTCGGTTAGACGACTGTGATGATAAAAATTTTTCTCATATGTACCTATATGTTGCTGGAGAAAGTTTCTTAGGGAGCATACCTTCATCCATGTTAAAGATACTCGCGCACGCTGATACTGACGTTCTTTGTTTTTCTCTTTAGGTCAGTAAGAAAGTAAAGTAACTCTTCACCTGTTTTCCCAGCTAGTCGTCACCTGGAATTTTCTCACGCTGTTTAAGAAAAAAACAATTTGTGAAAAGCGTGCTTGTAATGGAAAAAGAGGGGCTTTAGAGACCACAGTTATATACAGAATATTGCTTGTATTGCCACATAGTACAGCCATACATGTACATCGAAGCTTTCTGACTTCTACGTGAATAAATTTATGTAACAAAAACGCTAGGAAGAAAATTTGTGTTCTGATTTATTACGTTCGTCTGAAGATAATTACAAAATAAACTAATTTAGTATTTCAGTTTGCTTTGAAAATCTGGGTAAGAAACGGCTATTTACCGTGGCTACCGGTCCATTGATATGTACAATAAAATTTTTTTAAAATTGTTAAAAATCCGTCTTGAAATTAACGTAAATATATACCTTCAACCATAGATATACAAAAAT
Organism: Callyntrura sp. NNG-2020; assembly: GCA_027744055.1. Lineage (NCBI taxonomy): Eukaryota > Metazoa > Arthropoda > Collembola > Entomobryomorpha > Paronellidae > Callyntrura > Callyntrura sp. NNG-2020. The sequence continues at coordinate 12,254 of JAHZNE010002374.1, forward strand.
ATAGATAGGAAACTTGGCATCCTTACAATGGGGATTCGTGTGATTGTTTATTTCAACTCTCCTGTACCGTTGTCTCTTAACAACTGGACTTTCAACAGCGTTTCAGTGCTAATTCAGCTTTTTGGAGATCATTTTTGCATCGTTTGATCAGTTTTCTAAAGGAAAATGTACTGATTTTTAATTCGTATGGTTACACTGGTACAGAATCGGTGGAAAAACAAATCACACGCGTTTCGGCTCTATTTCGTCTAAGCCTTTAACCATTTTTGCAGTCCGTCGCCGTTAAAAATTTGTGGAATACTACAGGATGTATACAGAAATTTGTAAGATTTGAAAGATTGTAATGTGATACGAAGTTTAGTTCCGCCCCGTGGGTTACTAGTAGTGGCATGCTCGGATAAGTAGGTTGATTTCCAAGGATGGGTCGTCAACAAAGTGTAGGCGTAGTACTAAAGTAGTGTGCTGTTATTGAACAAAATATAATTATATGTTGATTATGTCAACAATCGGACCCTAACAATTAAAGGAAACAGAATATAGATCCTGACTTTCCCAGTACCCCCACCATAACAGTAAGTTGGAGCAACTGGATTTGATGTTTTACTAAATTGCTAAAATATTTAGCATTACGTCAATGTGATCAATGGTTGTACTTTTCATAACCATCATTGAGAGTAACTATGTTGTTGAAGGCAGCATTCCATTTTTACATAGAACCTTCTCCACCGTTTTCGTCATCCTGCATAAATTAATTAAATTTTTTGACAGAACATCTCCCTGAAAAAATATTCACCGGCGTTTTTGTGCAGGATTTGTGAGCTTGTTGCTTACAGCCTTTTGAAGCGCTCGTTCCTTTCATCAAGCACGATTCAGTCACTCGGGGAAAAGTAAAATAAAAGGAAACAACCACTATGTCTTGCCTCGAGGTTTTTTTCCTTTTCTGTCTACCAGTTTTCTTGAGGCTTTTTACTTATTTAACTGCATTCTTCTGTATTCGTGCTTCACGTTTTCAGTCACGACGTTGTAGTCGTGTACGTACACCTATAGACTTTCAATGAATAGCAAAAACCGGGAGAGAAAATGATTTTCTCGTGCTTTGTCCGGAATTCCCTTGAGAGCCCGGTTATACAATTACACAGTTTGTTGTGTTTATATTTCCCTGCCAGACAAACAGGAAAAGGGATAGAGCAGGAGAATGCTCGACACAGAAGTTGTCTTCACCAGACAAGTCTCTTCCTTCTTGATGCGGTGATCACGTTGATCAATGATCATGCCAAGTCGAAATTAAAATTTGATCCTTAAGTTATTTCAGGAAGAAAAGACTTTCCATTTCTATACCCTCGTCATGCTCCCCCATTTTTTTTTGTTTACGGATGGTCGGAAATAAGAATAACGAGGCTGAGGATACGCTTGCATAAATTTTAAATGAAGCCTTGTTACTGAAAAATTAATTTTCTCTCTTCCATCTTCCCAGCTTTACTTTTTTTACTGTTTGAGTTTCACTGCACAGCTTATTTTACCGGCCGATACATACAATAACAGGCTTGCTTAGAATTATAAAATGCGTCGTCATATTTAATTACGGAGGCATGCCAACAAAATATCGACGTCAAAAATGCCTGCAAATGGTACCTGCTACAATATTTTGCGCCAAAATTGAAAACCTGGCGAGATGAAAGGAAGTGAAACGCAAGAAAACTTAAACGATAAATTTCGTTGTTTTCTTTTCGTTTGTCGTTATTGCTTTCAAATTGTAAACATCTACCGTTGTATATGCATGTCAACCGAAACTTGCTGCAAAGCATCCCGGAAAGCATTAGTTCTCATTAAAAAGACAGACGTTAGGCACGAATTACAGCGTAACAAACCAATTTAGCTTTCACTGTCAGTGCTTAAGGTTGTCTGCTGCCGTTCCTCTTGTTATTTTTTGTGAAAATGATGCTCCTTCAATTTTTACTCTGAAAGGAGAGGGATGTCTGCTGATGACGAGGTTGAAATTTAGACATCACAGAAAAGAGAGGCTTGATAATAAACGAATGCCACTCAACTAATTAGTTTTTAGTGGTAGTATATACACCTTCTATTTTGTTCATTCAACTCCTTTGAAATTTATTTTTCTTTTCTCGAGTAGGTCATCTACACTCCACTTCAGCTATAAGCCCGCGCCCGACCCAGTCCCAGTAGTATATATAGTCTGTTATCCCTGTGGTGAATTGAGAATCGTCATTCCCTGATGTAATTCATGATCATGACCGCTTTCTTATCCCTTTAAAAATGTATCAGGGTATCTACCAGAGTATTGTATAACGAGTAGCTGTGAGCCTTTTGTATTGTTGTATCAATGAAAAGATATTGAGTTCACATCGTCGTCTTGTACAAGTAGTGTTCGCGGAAACGGGGATACATGATTTACTTTACTAATCAAAATAATGGCGGTAGAGATTTTCTTTTCCTCTCTGTGTCTGCCAGTCTTGTTTGTCTGGTTGCTAGTTTCATGTAATAAAACAGCAGGAGCGGCTACTGCCATATTAGCTTTTACAATTTGTGTACAACTCCTACAATGAAACCAATTTAAATCATCGCAAAGAATAGGTCTCTCTCACTCTCCAGCAGATGCGTAACTTGTACCAACTTTCTTTTCCTGCTTTCACCGTACAGTTGATCATGATAAAAGGAAGTGGGGAGATGTATATAAAATCGCAGAACTCCGGATCTTTTTACGGCGACATAATAAAAGCTGTGGCAATAAAAAGCTATTTTTCCAATGTACTGGAAAATGTGAGGACAATACAAGAAAAGGTAGTTCTTCCATCCATATTCCACGCAACAAGATAAAAGTAAAAGATCATGCCGCGGATAATAAAATCTTCTAGCTTTTCGATTCTCTTTTCTTTTATTTTTATTGCTACGAAAACTTGGTTGAATGGTTATCGCGCACATGATAATGGTAGTTATTTTGTACCGGCCAGTAGACAGTAAGCTATGTTCTGTCAGTGGTTTCACGAGTTTTTAGGCTGAGATTGTTATAAACGCTGTTCCAAAATTACATTACCACTTTACCAGTCGACCATTTGCATTTTCAAAAGCGGTATCTATGGTGAATTTATATCAGCAACCTTATCTGACATGTAGTTTGCTGTATATGCGCTAAAACTTCTGCTAGCCCGAACAATAGGCTGAATTTGAAACTTGCAAATTTTTTGCAATTCGGACTGATGAAAATTAATGACAAAAATTATAAGGAAGGTTTTATATCATTTAGTAACCTTCCTGGTAAGGTTACCAAATAACTGTCACTGTATTAGTATTAGCGAAGTTGTTTAAGTATTTAGCAGTTCCATTTACCCATCTTTTTTTATCACAACTATATTTTCAAAGAGTTAATTGGCTTTAATTGATTAATTGCTGTAATTTTGATTTTCTACGTGCAATGAAATTCTACGTACGATTATCGTGGCAGAACTCACAAGAAGTGGAGCTAGACACAGAAGTACTGCAGCGGCCGCAGGTATGCTCAGAAGTATAATTTTGAAACAGAGTTTATTTACTTAACAACGGACATCAGCTTGAATAACTGTCTGGATCTAAATATTGCCAACTGGAGCAATGTAGCGACATCACCATAATATTTTAGGATGGACTAGTGATGTGAATATTTTTATTATTCGTTACATGGTTCGTCGCTCACCGATCTCTTTGTGCTTTTTCACGGAATACACAAAACTTATACTGTATGTTTCCTTCAGATGTCTCAAGACTTCATTATTAAATTTACATTGAAGTATCATGGAGGAACACTACAATTCTGTTTTTTTCTCTTGTATCATACAAAGCGAATTAGGTACATAAATTAGATAAGTAATTTATAGCTGTGGATGCATACTTACTAAATACTTACTTCTTTTTGTAACGATGCGATGTACTTCATGCAATACCAGAATGAGAAAACGATTTCATATATAGTTGGGGTTTGGAGTGAACTGGTGAATTTACTACATTCATACTCCTAGAGTACATCGAGCACTGAGGAGACTGTCTAGGAGACCCGGACAACTGAAGGAATTTTACGCTTTCACCGGACGGATAGATAAAAAGTGAGTTAGAGTTTGTACTCAAATGAGGGAGACAAGATTGAAAATGTGGACGGCACGAGTAAAACACTGTGTGTCAGGCAATGTTGTATGGCACTGGCAGCTTGACTGAATTTGCTGCCATTTTGACATCTGCGTGACTGGAGAATGAAAGAATTTCTAGGTACATGTTTGCGATCTCTTGTCTTTACTTTGATTTTCCGGTTTATATCCGGTCTCTTACAACTTTTACCCGGTCGATGAAAACACACGTTTTTCATTGTTTCGCTTAATCCCTGTCATGTGTAACGAACTGCAACTGCGTGATGATAACTTGTGTCTTATAAACCTTTATCGTGTTTTTTGCTTGTATCACGGTACCTAAATAAACAGTTAATAGCAATGGCAGTGATACTTTCGTGTGTGATAGGGCACCTTCGTTGACTAGAAGTTTGACACAATGAACAAAAGTTTAACAGCCAAAATGGTTGGGGTGTTCATATTTAGGGGGAACGTGCAACCTAGAGAAACCTAAAGCAGCGTTATCTGTATCATTTTTCTCGTTCGTTATCAAATCACTCTAGTGTCATTTGGTGCAAATATTCCAATGTAAATTAATCCGGATTGTTATAATGATCCTCATTGTTGCTTTATTCAGAGGGCTTATCCCAACAAAATGGTAAAGCAATGCTGATAACCGTCATAACTGCTTTCAGTTTTCCTGTCGATGCATTTTCCTCACTAATGATAAATACGATATGAGTACTCCAATGTTTGGTATTAATAATAAATGAAGATTATCCACTTTTGTGTTGTAAAAATCCTTCTCGTAGTAGTACTAATAGTAGTTTTGCGGATTGGGGTGGTGAATAAAACTAGATATTCTGAGAAGAAATCACTTAACTATTAAGTTAAGAAAACCGACAATTGTGATATGTTACAATTTTTTGGATACATGTTTAAATAGATACATATCATCGATGTACAATCAAGAAAACTCTTGATTTAGGTCTTTTTGTCTTACTTTATTCATAAGAAATGTGTAGATTTGAGCCTAGGAAATAGTAATACCCAAACCTTTTAACAAGAAATCATAGTTGTAACCATTGCGGTTCCTTTTAGTATTGTATATGATATCACATTGTATTCAACGAAGAAAAGAACTTAATTATACTGTTTACGTCATTAAATGTTATTAATTATTACGTTGTAATCGACGGATAACTTAGGTGCTATTTGTTTAGTAGAGTGGAAACTATATGAACTGCGAGTTAGTTTATGTATTAATGGTGGGTTAGAAACATAATGAAAGCAAACTAAACAATTCTATGATTATTTTAAATCAGTCGGTTTCTGGATACTCATCCAACGTATCGAACAAGCATCTTGTCTGGGTATAAGCGAATTTCATTGATAAAAGCATATATACAAAACCACAAATCCTAAGCAAAATATCAAGATGCCAATAAAAATGAAACAATGAAGACGAACTCGTCAACTGGAAACCTAACTTGGAACACAAGGATGAATGTAACAGCATGTTGCATGTCCTTGTCTCTAACCTAGAATTTCATTTCAAGTAAAATATAGTTCGACCAAGAAATCATCAGACAGTGTGTACTGAATATTTCTATTTAATGTAGCCTTAGCTCTCTCAGTACGTATTTTAAGCTTTCGGATATACAGAGAACGTCTGTTTGCTGCAGTTGCAGTGTCGCCACCGCCACAAGATTCTTTGCGCAACATTCACAGTAAATGTAGGTAGTTATCGTTTCACTTAGCCAACTCTCCGTGTCTACTTTTGCTTTGAATATACCTTCCTTCCAGAGAGTTCCTGCATTGTTTTCATTCGCAACTTAAAAAGAACGCAGTAGAAACGACAGCATTTTCCGTTCTATAAACTGTAGCTCTTTTACGTTCACAAGTTCGAAAACGACTTTTCCCTAGTGTAAAATTCCACAAAAAATACCATAGTTTAATCCTGTAAAAATTATATGTGCCTACCTTTTTTTATCCTACGCATATAAAAGCAAATATCTTCTTCCTGCTGCTCCTTTTTGTTCTGCTTGCCATTCTTTGTAAAAAAGAACTTTCACTCCGCCTGTCTCTCCCTGCCGTGAATAGACACCATTACCGCTACGATATACGATACGATGGTGGAAAACAACTTTTGGGAGTACTATAATGAGGTCATTATGCAAATTTTTGCCTTTCCGCAGGGATAATGGTTCCTTTATACTTAATGTCGAAACAAGCACGCTTGGTTGGTACACAAAAGAAAATGTTTCTTTACTTTATTTTAAAAAATATGGGAATAGAAAGCTAAAGCTGCCTAATGATGACAACATGCACGTCGTCAAGGAAAAAAACAACGAGAATGTCGTCTTCCAAAGACTGTGCCACAATCTGTTGGTGTCACTTATTATATTAGGCTTCCAGCACAACTTATCGTCCTCGTCATCCCCAGCTAGTTGGTAGCTCTACCGCTGTCCAAAAGCAATTCAGCCTGTGGAATGAGGAAATTGTTGAGAAAGATATTCAAGTCTACATATTTTCGAGACTTTGATGTACTCTAAATGCTTTCGTTGGCATGCCAAGTTTCAACAGTTACGTGGGCTTAGTTTCAACGTCAACGCCAACATTAATACACTTCATGCTGGCCATAATGATATGAAAAGTTCCATGAATGTTGCAGCAGACATATACTAAGCTTCTCAGTGCTTTTTGATCAAATATTTGTTAACTTGACAAGGAAGAAAAAAATGCTTTCAACTTTGATCTCAGCAAGATGAAACGTTCATTATTATAATTACGTGCATACTAACTACTGATGAATATACTGTAGCTGATTTTTAAGTAACATGCTTTTATGAAAAATCCTAACAATAAGGAAACGACTTATTATATGTATTTAAGTCGACTGCCTAATTGTATGTAAAATGTGTGTTCGTCTAAATAAACATAAATTGATGAATTTGTACAACTTGAACCAAAACGAAAAGAGAAATCGTTGGTTTCCATGTGTCTACGGAACTATATTATGGTCCACCAACGACACATCATTTTATCAGTTTTGCATTACCCCATTGCTTCAAAACTGTTTACTTGAATTTTCAGCACAGAATCTGTCTTGTCAAACGTGTATGCAAAATTATAAAAACATCAGTGAAACTGGGATTAAGTTTAACATTGCTTGTTAATTATGTACTCTCCTTTCTCTTTTAAAACAATGCCATTCATTTTCTACTAATATTTTTCCAAAAAGTCTACCAACCGAAATTAATGGGAAAACAATATTTACATGCATAGGTATATGAATGACATAATTTGTAATCCGGTGCTCCGTGAGGTATTTACATGTGTAAGTTATAACTTCACCAGTTCATTCCTACCTTTCATGGTTGGGAACATCAATTTAATGAATTTAAAACAACCGTGTTTGCTTCATGGACAACAATTTTTTTAGGTTGCTTAAAAGGTCATGGGTTAATTTTTATTTGACTGGAGGCATGAACTTCACTCCAGAAACGAGCTAACAAAGCCTTGCTTGCTTTCACTAGTAGTTGGAATATTTCTCATCTCTTGATTTGCCAAGCTTAAAATTAAGCAAATTGTTTTCAGCGAAAACTGTGCAAAAGGAACAAAGAGCTCACAGTTGGTACGCTTTTCGCAAGCAATGGAAAATCAATGTATAGCATTGCTGTGGAGTATATTCGAACCCATGAAACAGCTCAGCTTCGATTAATGCATTCCGTGATCCAAAGGGACAATTGAACTGTATCGTCGTCTTCCTCGCTCAAGCACCTGGGCTAAGCATCCTTGAGCATTACTGTAAGCATCAGCCGACCAAAAAATAATCTAAGGTATTGTTGTCTGCCATACTTGGTCATAGATATAAGAGAGTGGAACGAAGGTAGATGTATTCATAGGGCAGAAGTGCGTATACCTCGATAGTCTCCAACAAAATAATACAAAGCTTCCTTCATAATATATGTGCCCTGTGGACTGGGATTGCAGCCATTTGTAACTATCATTATCAATGACTCTCAAAGGTGAAAGCAGTAAGAATTTTTGATGAGCAGGAAATATCAGGTCGTACATTATAGACCGTGTCCCTTCAAACAACTATGAATGCGAGCGATCCCACGCAGCAATTTAATCCTCCAAAAGGTTGATATCTTACCTGTAGATACTTCTGGGAACTTCAATTTCCGGTGCTCTTTGTACTGCTCATCTGTAAAGGTTATGCACATTATATTTTGACATTCAAGCCGTTAAAATGAAAAAATGTTTATATGGCCTTTCGCGTCAAATGTAAATCACTATTTTCTCCTGTATAACTTCACCCAGCCATTGTGTTTATGGATAACCAAAATGGCTAACGCTGTCAGCAATAAAGAGTATATCCAGTTCTTCATTCTAATAGTCCTGGGTTGAATCCAAGCTTAAAAATAAATGCAAAATCGAATTTTCCTTTTCTGACGTTATGTAACAATAGAGAGAGAGGGGTAGCCAGAAGCCCATTTCATTATTTTTCCAAATTTACATATGCAATAGCAATAACTGCGAAATGACTTTTGTGGTAACTCTAAATCATCATTTTATCTAGGTACTTACACATTTTATTGTTTTTTCACTCACTCATACCTTCGGAGGTCATAAAGCCGAAAGACACTAAAATAATGCAAATATTTGTGTCCCCAAATGACAGAATGAAAGAATGTTTATGCATTTTTGGTAAATTTCATTCAGTCCTTGTTTTATTTTATAGACATACCAGCCAAAGTCACAATTTCTTGAGGCAAGAAATCTTCTGTGTACCAGAGTGTTGGTTACGATGGAGGTTATCATTTCGAGGAAAACTTTACTTGCTCTAAAAGAGTATAAAGTATGATGTGCAGTAGTAATAGTAATAGACGTTCTTTTTATTACAATGAGATTTCCTTGTACTTGAAATACGTGGAATATGAGCCCATACGGCATACACAAAAGCATAAAAATTGCTACCGGTTTTCAAAATGAAAAACTCCCTAATGATCGTATCCTGTAAGTAAATATTACCGTAAAACTTGTAGAACATATCATTAGCAGAGGCGGGAAAGTGTGCTGAATGTTATTTATATCAGTTGTTATTAGACTGTATTGTTTTCTCAGAAAACTGAGAAGACCCAAAATTTTCCCACTTGCTCTCATATCTACACACATAAAGAGCTTTTCCCAAACATTATGCTTCCTAATGGAAAAGTTGTGGCCATAATTTTCCTATTTTCAAACTTTTCCTAAAAGGTATAATAATTTGTGATTCGTGCAAATTCTGCGGCAGTTAACTTTCACGGCGAACTATGCCGGAAAACTACGTTTTGGTGTAAGAGTGATATTATGACCTGATTTTTTATCTTTTGATTCTTGTAGGAGTGAAAGTAAAACCTCAAAAGTGTTCTTTACATGCTTTCAAAATTAAAATTCGTTATGGCACGGAACCAAAAATGTGATTTCGATAAGCGAAAAACTAATGAAAGTGGAAAGGCTTCTAGAATACCTACGAAACTGAAGTAAAAGTAGATGTAGCGGTAGGTGAATGTCATAGCGTTTCACTTTTAAAATTGAGTGCGCCTTTATTTTATATTCATCCATCTCCGTTTATGGCTGTGGCCATTTAAGTACTAACTTGTTACCATTTTTACGCACGTCGTATTTTCCCATTAACAACATTGTAACACTTATATGCTCCTGGAAAGGAAAATTCCGGTAGCTCAAGTCACTTGGATTTTTAGTGAGTGCGAGAATACCCCAGAGACAGGTCCAACTACCGCAAGATCTTATGATCCCTTCCTGTTTTACTTTTTCTCCTTTCTCCAGATAGAGAAAGCATTCAGATATTTTTGCCTAACTTTTCGGCTAAAAATGGGAATGGAGAAAAAGTATAAAATTGTGGTTTTAGTAAAAGTCAAGACGGACTGACAAGAAAGACAGTAACGAAACGTCACTGTGTTGCTTTTCCTTTGCCTGTTAGCTCTTAAGGCCGAACTGGAATCGAGAACAGAATACAAAATCCAGTGAGAGTTTTTATCCTACCTTTTCTTGTACCTCCTGTATGTAGTCTGAGGTGATGGTCTGCCTGGTAATATTACTTTTAGACGGGGACGAACACGAAGGCTGGGTAATGTGTTATTGTTTCAATATTTTCGGTAGCTTTTTAGATAGGTAGCTATAAGGACTGTTGCTTTTTTCTCGGTCGAGTGGATGAATACACACGAGAAAATAGCCAAAAAGCATTTTTCAATGTGTATACTTCGCTTCGTATTCACAGCACATTCAAGAGGAGAGAGGGCTACGTCGTGTCCAAATGTAGATAAAGCCCAACACTGGCATTTATTGCTACAGGGTTAAAAAACAGGATATTATGCTTTCGATCACTCACTCAACTTAGCTTTGGCTGAAGGTCCCTTCAGAAACCATCCACAAATGCTTCATTTTTAATAATATAGATATCAACATTCTCTACACGTTCATGTTCTTTGTGACGGAGCTCTTTTGATAATTTTGGATGACCACAAGGAGGAACATATTCTCAGAATATGTACAAAAAATGGAGTTTGCATTTTGAGAACGTGCTTTGTGCTTCATAGCATTCGGAAGGGACTTGCGGCTATCGTTTATTCATTGCCAAGACTGGTTAATTGAAGTTCCATTCTTGACCCTTTCATCATTTTAAAAGTATCCTTGAACTCGGAAGTTCTATTTGAAATATATTCCTGGAAATGTAGTAGAAATATATTAATTTTTAAAAAATGTGGTATACATTGATAGGTTTCAGACAAATGAAACTATGCTCATATATATGCCATACATACGGCTATGCACTACAAATTAGGTGTATACAATACGGTATATATATATATATATTTGAATTTTGAGAATACTACGAACATTAAAAAATGTCATCATTACAAATACTCCATTAATTATAATTTTTGAAACATTTACCATATGGTGGGACAATGAGCTTTCTATAGATCAGTCCAATGTATATCGGGAGCAAAGCATAACATTTTCTATGATGGAAATCTTACTTCTTGAATTCTTGATGACATGAGCGCAGGCCGGCATAACGACCGTTTAATATTTATGATAAATTAGAATCTGCCTGCATTTTAGAGTATAACGTAGGGAAAAGTAGTATTTTTCTTAATAGCATTTTAAGCATTTTTTATATGCTGATTGTAGATTTTTGAAATACTTTGTCAAACTCAATATTTAATGCATACCGTCGGAAGAATAGTCAAGCTTCAGGAATTTAAATGAAGCGTTTTTCGTCTATATCAATTTTTATTACAATGAAGTGTCAGCGTCAGAAACGATACCATGCAGAAATCCTGCTGTAAAACTACAATAATTTGCTGCGAGGTATAGTCGGGTCTCTCAACGAAGTAGGATATTTTCTGTCACGGCGTAGTCAGGCATTCAATGGATATGTAGGATGAAAGAGCTGTTTGGTCTGGTAGTGACAAAACGCCAGTCACTTCTCTCATTCAGGATTAGATTTAAAAACTTTGGGAATTTTTGCACAAAGACACTTGATTGCTTTCAAATTGTACCATAAAATGAATAGGAAGAAAACTTGACGTGGAGCACGGGTCGGGGTCAATTCCACTTGCCTCTTCTAAATGTAAGGGTTGAATACACAATGCAGGTTTTAAGCAGGTTTAACCGTAAACCTGGTTTAGCGCCATGTTAAACGTAAATGACGTAACCCCGGTTTAAGGTTTAACTATGAATTGTGTATACGACCCTAAGTTGTTTACAATTTTACCATGTTGATATAAAATCATTCCGAGGGCAACTTTGAATGAAAGTTCGCATTTAAATGACATCTCCATTTATTTCGTCCATCCATTCTGTTTACAACTGATGTCTAACCGAATCTCGGTTCCATCGTATCAAAAAGAAAATACTGTAGAAGAAATTGCTTTTACAGTAAGCCAGTTTTGATGATGTCTCTCTGGAACACAAACTGGTTTGCTTTGTTTAAAATACAAGCATATGAAAAAACATAAAAGCCTGTAGAGCATAATGCTGCTACATTGTGGTAAGTGCTGCCAGCAATGGCAGCATTCTTGTTTACAAATAAATAAGGCTAAAACAATGGTTTTATGTAGTCCATTTTGCTGGGAACAGGGAAATAAAAATGACAATTTTTTATCTGGGGTTTCTTGTTTTTCCCTCATGATTTCTCCTATGGTGTTGCAAGTTAACAAGACGCTCACTTTGATTATAACCAACACCATGAAGTTACCTAAACAGACAGAATGTCCTAAAACATTCACAGCTTTTTCGCAGTGTTTGCTGTTTTATCAATCATGCTTTACGAAATGCTACCAAATATATTACCAAAAAGAGGCGCATTTCAGATCCATCATGTTGTATCAGCCAATGCCTTTGCAATTTCTCTGGTTCATCACTCATCCCCACTAAAAGCACTATTTTCTAAAAGGTTTCCGATGTTGTTGGAAGGTTGATACAAAAAAATACTGATAATATTAATACGTTTGTTGCAGCTGCAGAACTTCAGTTTAAAAAATTAGTAAAACAATAAATAACTTATGTACTTTATCTGTACCTTGGTATAGTGTTTGTGATGGCAGTATTACATCATCTATCGTTTTTTATCATCAGGGGTAGTGGAGTAGATATTTTAAATAATTACTGCTGCTTTTCCATGAGATTGGCCGAGTAATGGACACAGCAAAACTCAAACAGATAGCTTGTACCAACCAATGTATATATAACATAACATACACTTAAGCACAGGACGTTGCGTTGAAATTTCTGATTTTTCTTGTCTAAATTTATATTTTCATGCATGAAATTAGACGATGTAACATAGGCATACTTAAAAATTAAAACTTGCATTATTTGCTTTTTTCATTATACTTTTTGACATGATTGCATCTTGGGAAGATGTATGAATGCATGTCGCCATTTTTTCTGAATACTGAAACCTAAGGTTTTCTACTTCATAGTGTCAGGTAGAATTGTTTTTTGTTGGAATAACGCCTATTTCACTAGTTAACGTAACTAAACCTAAACCAAGTAAATGATTTGAACTATTAGTCCACATTAAATTTTTAAGTAACCAGAAAAAAGGTTTGTAACATATAGTACTCACTATATTTTTGGTATCTAATAAAAAACACTACAATGACGAAAGTATCATAGAATATCACTATAGTTCTTAAACATATCAGCTCAACAGCGTAAACATATAAAATAAGTATAGACATATCGATTACGGTGATCAGAATCGCTCAGATCTAATTTTATAACACTTTACATCCTTATTTCACGTTTTCCATCATCCACTGCCCTTTTTGACTGGGATTTACTTGTAACAGACATGACGGTATTTGCGATGATACAGCAGTGTGCACGTGACAGGCAGTTTCATTGAGTAATTTGGCTAGCTGATTTCGTGTATATATATACAAAAACACATCTTGTATTAGATGCCAGCCAGAATCCAACAAGTTTAGGTCGGCTGAACTTCTGTCGAGACAAATTTTTCCTCATACATTTTAAATTTACGCTAAGTAAACGCGACTCGTTATCTAAAACGTATATCTTTTGTATATTGCTGAAAGTAGAGGAAATGGTATTGTTCTTCCATTTTGCAGTGAAAGTAGGCCACTGTTTTAATATAAAAATATTATCTTCCTGATAGGTTGACGTGAGCTTTCAAGTAACATTCCTCAAACCATACAAGTATATGTTTTTATGTTCTTTTTTACTAAGAAGAACAGAGTCTCATTGAAGGACATTGCTCAAACCTGTACCCAAAACTGTTGGAAGAGATGTAAAAATGCTGTGTATATCTTTTCCTGATGCATTCTGATTCTGACTGGCGAACAGACGCAAATCGCCCATCAAGTTGAGATGGGATTCCACTATCTTTAGGGAGACCATGGAATTTTTCCTGGAACAAATAGCAATTCCCATTCCAGCCTTTTAAAAATCATAGCACAAATTTTGCTTCAAAATTAAAATCGTGACATCATAACAATAGCCGACGTTAATACGTTTACAAAAAGCGTGCCAAAACGTTTGTTTGTGCCATTACAAAAAATGTCACGTAGATTATCTCTTTCACTTGCGCTTTTCCTTCTCTCTGCTGACCCATACTGTTCATTCTACAGAGAAACACACTACTGCAACGTTTATAAAGCTCCACAGCCCAAAGATTCACAATCACACACTTTTCACTGCCTTATCATAAAAAGCTCTCATTTCAAATCGGAGCGCTTTGTTATTAATGCTGTGCTCATATTTAATCGCCTTATTTCCATTTTTATGAGAATAAAAGTGTTATTACAACATTTTTTGTTTATTCGTTGTCATTTTATTTTATCTTGTTTTCATTCGCTTTAATAGCATCCAGTTGACGCCATTTTCCCTTTCATCTGTTCATTTTATCTTCAAATATAAATGGAAACTACTTAGGCACTTAACAAAGATAGCAAATGAAAGACAGTCAAACAGAATAATTCATTAATTCTGTGATACGTAACAAATAAACGACCCAAAATGTCATTTAGACGACGGGACAAGTACAAAACATATTTTAACCTTTCATGTTGTCTACAAAAATAAGTAGTCCGCATATCCACGTAACACGAATGAAATGTCCTAGGCCGGGGGAAGAGAGTGAAACTTTAACGTTGTTTCTGTTATAATCCAATTCATGGGAGTGTGGTCCTGTCCAGGGTCCTATTCGTAAGAACACAGGAAATTTATTAATATGTATGATAGTGTCAGTTGGCGTTTTATTCCCGGAGACTCAAACATGTAGAATTGTATAAACATCTTACTACGAATATAATTCGCTTTGGGTTGTTCTCCTGTCCATCAATTTAGTTTACGGTGATGAGAATAAAAATTCTGAGTGTGCCCTTTGACGGAACATGGTTGAAACTAAGCAGGTAACCACGACTGTCCCTCTGTGAAAGCAAACTTGAAGTGCCTTTTACCTCGACTCTGTAAAAACTGTGAAGAAGTGTTCTAATTTATTCCTCTATTTATAAATTAACAAGGAAGGACGACACTAATTCACAGAAAATAATTCGGTTACACCAGCAAAGAACTGTTCAAACACTTTGTACAACACGAAAAGATGGGTCCGTCACTCGCATGTCACATTTATGTTGTAGTAGAAAATTTTATATTCAACCATAACCATAAAATACATTTACACACGTAAGTGCTTTGGTACAGAATTAAAGAATACAAAGTATGTCTGAACCACTCAAAAATTTAAATAAATCCATTACCACCTTTAATCTAAAGTGAAAGCATTGCGGATACGTTTTTGTAGAAGGCATCAGTAGTAATATAATACTACAAGGAAAGCGTATTGTCCTCACGTGGAAATAAATATTTATTCAACATTCTTCCTAGAAAAAAATGTTGCTTTTTGGAATTTTATGTAGCCTTTCCATTTATAGTGCATATTACTCGCCCACATACGTCATCATGTGACTGACTACCTATGCAAGCTTCCCTGTACATGCAATGAGTTCTGTCAGTCAACGAGTCATACAAAAATGACACTATGTACACGAAAAGTCGATATTTGTAAGCTTTCAGCGCTATATTTGTAAAGAAAATGACATTTTTAAGAATCCAGACTAGTTTCAATGATTCAAAAGCTTTTTCAGCCCATCCCGGAAGTCTCTCCTCACACTCATGAAGTATAAGTCGTTCAAATGTAAGAGCCTGTGGTATGATGATAGTATACATTTACCAGAGAACCGTTCACATTTCCTCTCCCGACAAGTGACAGCAAAAAGGATACACATTATACTTTCTCCATCTACGCTTATTGAGTACAGGGACAGCTCTGAAAAAGCGAAAGAAAAGTGAGCACACTTGGACGGCATTGCAGTCAGTCTGAAAGTCCTGCTGGAGCTGTACGGACACATATATAGGAAATTCTCTATAAGGGAAAACTTTCAAGCTAGTCCTATGGTAAACGTATATCAGTCCCGTTGTTGCTGCTGCTGCTGCTGCATGGTTTGGTTGCACCAATCCAATTTTGTGCCTCCCTCTTTGTTGTGAGTCGACACAGCTAACTTTTGCCTAGATGAGTAGTTTGTCCTTAATGAAAGTTGCTCAAGTGATTGAATGAAAGTACTTCACACCAATCTGCCCTTATTTACTTATTTGCTCTGCTGCTGTTTGAAAGTGTATTGTTTCAAGAGTGGCACCAAGTAGATAATTTTGTATTGTCTGTATAATGAGCCCACTTATGTAAAGGATATATACCATCAACGTCACATTTTATGCAAGGAAGTCCTGTGCAGCTCCAAGAGAAATATAACAAGCTTGTCCCGCTGGTTGTTTGTTGATTATCTGGAAACAAAGGAAAAGTTGTAAGAGAAAGTTTCAAAATTTCATTATAAAGTTATTACCATGCTTCTTTGGTTGTTTATATACATAGCATAACGTAGTGTATAGTCAGTCTACTGATTGCTCACAATGTGTCATCCTTAAATCCAGATAGAAAATGTGACACAGTTTGGTGTAGTTCCGTAGAGAATTGCAAATCGATCAATTTATTTCTACAAAACATATAAGACAACTACGAGCTTTGTTTGCAGGACAAAATATTATCATTATATATGTTTAATATTGTTGTTTAATGGAAAATGAGAGTGAGAGAGAGACTTTCCTTTTCAACTTTTTTTCCCACTATTTTCCTGGAACAATTGTTGTGAATGTAACAAGAAGTTTTTGAACATTTTTGACGTGTTTGTGCACACATCCAACCATGATTTTTTTTGGTGACACGTCTGTTAGGGCAAACATTTCGTGGACCCACCGATACTAGATTTAAATGTGAACCGTACCGTGCTATGGCAAGTGATGAGTTATTGTTGCACGAGCGCACGCTTTCTCTTCAGCGTTGAAACTTTTATCCTGTCGTGTCGCTACAGTTTTCTTGTCAAAGGGAATGAACCCTTGTCACATTTTGTAAATCCAACTTTTCGTGATACATGGAGCAGTATAAATGTGCTGTTTACTCATTTATTCGCCTTAGATACTCCACAGATTACTAAACTTATTATCAACAAATGGCTTTTGCTGCTTCGAACATCAGGGAATTATTCGACAATGTAGCCGCTTATAATGAAACGAGTATGAAGTGGCTGTTTGCCGTAAGGTTTTCATTAATGCGGTTAATGTTATCGTAATATTTTTGCTTTTGTTCATTTTTTCTACAATGCTATACTACTGGTTGGTAGAGACCTGAAAGAGAAAGTAGCTGGTATACGGTGAACTCAAGGCTATGATTTACTGCGTGCCATGTAGACAATCGACCGTCTGCCTTTTTGTAGTTTCTATAGTTAGAAGGAAGTTTCAAATATGAGTTTCCATGATTTCTTCTTAGGAAAGGTGGAAATGCCATTCCACAATATCTGAAACCTCCTTCTAACTATAGGAACTATAAAAAGGCAGATTATAGCACATAGCCGAATATATTTAACATATAACATTCTATATGAAGCATATTACGTAAAACGTTTCTTTGTTGCGGTTTGTAACAATCCCAAATAAACTTTCCTTTTAACTTCATTAAAGTAATGGGCTACTAATTTGATACCGTGTATTGAAATTTTGTTACATGTATTTTTGGAAAATAGGGTTCATGATTCCTACAATAAGTACGTTGATGCGGTAGTAAGGTACTTCCCTAGGTTCGTGGAACCAATCTCCATCTCACTATGTGAGCTTTACAGTTGAATCTAGATGCTAATATTGCGATTTCATAGAAGTAAGAACAAACATAAAGTATAAACATTTGCCAATTTGTCACAGTCATAGTCATAGCGTTCCTTGTTCCAACCATGACGGTCTTTTAAGTTGTCATTTCTAGCATTTTTAACAACCATGAACACCATGAATATTTTAACAACGTATATTTCAACCTTGTAACACGTAAATTCATTTGACGCCATACTCTCTCTTTCTATTTCCTCACAAGTTTTCCTTGTTGCATTAATCATACATAACTGAATCTGAAATCAAGCAAGTTATGCAGTGTTACGTCACAAGACAAATTTTGTTTTCTGGAAATTATTAAATTTGAAGTCGAGATGCGAAATGTACATGGAGGAAATTCATTTTGGAGCGTATAGTTGCTTGAATACCAAATGTAGTCCGAATCAAGATAATCTTCTTGATACCGAAGTTTAAAAAAGAGAATTTTTGATGCAAGGTCCAGTCTGAACTTTTGCAAATCTTTAAAATAAACAACAAATTCTATTTCATAAAAAGTGAAAGTTGACAACTTATAAATGCTGTTGGTCATATAACTAAATTGACGAATTTCTGATCCGTTAGTCCACGTGTCGTGCTTTCATGAAATTGAAAATGTTGTGTCAATTGTACCTGTATTTATCAAATCAGGCACTTTGATGATAGTAAAGTATGTTGTAATTAAGTCAAAACTGCAAAAATTAAAAGAAAACATATTACAGCCATTCTAGTACTGATATCATAAGTGCACTCGCCATATGTTTAAAGCAAAGAGCTTATATAAATTATCTAGAGGATGCATGACCATGTAAACAACGACGAATCTTACAAAAAAACTGAGATTGAAGGAGTATGTTGACAAACACATT
>JAHZNE010002375.1:0-16381 GCA_027744055.1 Callyntrura sp. NNG-2020
AGAATTAGAATCTTTACATTTACATTTTGTATAGACGGTGAAAGAAAACAAATGTGGCAGGTATATAGTGTTTATTTAGTAGGTATTTACTTACAGAGCCCTACGCAATGCAATGTAAACATGGATGAGTAGAACAGTATGACGATAAACAAACAAGATCAGCTGAACCGCACCAAAAGTAAAGTACAAAAGAGGGTGTCATGCATATCATGTCCATGTCATCATCATTATCAGTATTCATCAAGTATTCATTAGTTATACTAGTAATTACAAACACATTAAGTATTTCGTAAAATGCCTTTTGTAGTAAATAGGTAAATATGAAGACCTTGATTCATTATAGAAGCTTATGTACACCTCGACGTGTTCATGAGTTTACTCGCGTGGTTTGCGGTTTTACGAATTTGTGTGCAACCTGTTAATAATTTAGGAATGTAGGATTTTAAGCTTTTAAGCTTCGCAATGATATAATGATTAAATAATAAATCAAATTACTTCCTCATGAAAATGGCGATTTTTGACAATATGAAGCCTTTTCAACAGTGTGATTTGCCACATTTTAATTATTATACAGAAGTAGAAGTAGCCATCTTGTAGTATGTATACTCATTAATACAACTTGTTCACAACTTTAATACTTAAGACACCGAAAAGTACCGTCTGAACGGAAGGTCTTCAAATTTTACAATGCGTAGATTTCTCGTGGCTTCTGCTGTGTGGTAAGACCAGAAATTTTTTTTTGTTTTTCTTTTAATTTATGCAATAGCTCAGGCTCATACACACAATCAAAGTTTTTTTCTAATGCTGATCGCGTTATAAGGTCAGTTTTCCAGCAAAATTCAAAATTGTACCTTCGTCGAAATATGTCTACTTACCCCTCCAAAGTAAAACCAACATCAAACTCTTTCGTAAAAGATTAAGGCTTGAAAAGCTAATTCTCAATTCCGACACAACATTCTAAATTTTTATTGTGTGTGTATTCTTGCATTTTACATTATGCCGAATTGAGATTTTGTTCATTCTTACTTTCAACAGGAGGCACACAACGCTAACCCAATTTAATACTCACAATCCGATAAAAGATAAACAGATTGGAATTTTTCACACAAGTACTGGGTACTTCAATAATGTTCGTTATAAGCATCAAGACCAAAATAATGATGCAAGTAACAGCAACAGCACTAGTGGTAGATGGGGAAAAGTTGGCGGATCGCTAGCCGCTTTCACGATTGTTGGCTATTTTATGTGGAACCGGTCTTCTCGTTTAACAGTTATTTTGGAATCGAGTAAAAATGAATATGGAAACTCCTCGCAGGCGGGGTCATTGAGTGATGCTCATAATCAAGCGCTACAACACTTACCTTTTTATAGCAGCGTTGACGTTGCCAATCATTATAATTCACAAAAAGGGGTAAGGTGAATTAATGATGATCAAATTGCTTGAAATATGTAGTTTGTGCCTGGTCAAATACTCCATCAGCCTAATTAAGAAAATGTACTTTCACACACTTCGTTTGCTCTAGATTTGGGTGTCTTTCAGAAGAGGTGTGTATGACGTTACAGACTTTGTTGCAGTGCATCCTGGTGGATCCAGAATATTAATGGCTGCTGGTGGTGCCCTAGAACCATTCTGGGAGTTATATCCAGTACATCAAAAATCGGAAGTTTTTTCGGTTCTTGAAAAATACAGAATAGGTGAGATTTGATCTTGTCACTTGTATCTGTCAGTATCTATTAGCGCGTAGCGTACCAAAAGAAAAATGCTTCAATCTGACATGTTAAATTGGTTAGGAAACTTACTTGAGGAAGATGTCGTTGACGTTAGCGAATCTATCGACCATTTTAAAGGCGAACCAAAACGACACCCAGCTCTAATTCGACGATCTGAAAAACCATTTAATGGTGAAACTCCCCCTTCACTTTTGTCAGAAAAATTTTACACTCCGAAGTAAAAAAAATTCATAACTATAATCAGAGCCTACTCTAATTCAGAGTAACTCCTGTACACATCATTCTAAAACGAAACTATATGTTCTCGTTTGTTAGTTAATGACTGGGGTAACCTGTGAATCTTTGATGTTGCAGTGAAATGTTTTACGTCCGCAATCATTTACCCGTGCCCAGTATAGACGTGAAAGCTTATCGCCTGGAAATAGAAGGAATCAATCTCGAGGAAACCTCATTTTCTTTAGAGGAGCTAAAGAAATTTCCAAAATTCTCAGTATCCGCCACAATACAATGCGGTGGAAATCGCAGAACGGAAATGGGTGTAGATCGGCCCGTAGCGGGGCTTGGTTGGATGGGTGGTGCAATAGGCAATGCAAAATGGACGGGCGTACGCTTGATTGACGTATTGAAAGGTGCAAAGTTTAACTCGAATTCTTACAAAAGTCCAGAAAACCTGCACGTGCAAGTAATTTACTCTTTTATGATTACTTAATTACTTTAAATCATTATGACATCAATGTTCGACTGGCTTTTATAAATATTTCATGGTATTTTACAAAAATACTTTCAGTTTGACGGGATGGATATGGATCAGTCAGGAGAATGTTACGGAGCTTCTATACCATTAAGCTATTTGCTAGATGGAAACTTTGATGCAGTTTTGGCGTTCGAGATGAATGACAAACCACTACCAATTGATCATGGGTTCCCAGTCAGAATCATACTACCTGGAATTGTTGGGGCCAGAAGTGTGAAATGGTTGAGTAAAATTACTATAAGTGACAAAGAATCGGACTCCCCGTGGCAGCAACGTGATTATAAAGTGTTTAGCCCCTCAGTAAGTTTAGAAACGGTGGACTTTACATCAGCGCCAGCAATTACAGACACACCTGTTACTTCATACATATGCTCCCATGAAAATAATCAAAATGTTCATCGAGGAAATGTCACATTGCAAGGTAAGAATTTCTGACTAACTGATTTTGTTATTTAATATTTACGAAAGTGGACTTTTTATTACTGATACCTCCTAATATCCTATTATGGCAGGGTACGCCTTTTCTGGGGGTGGACGGAAAATAGTACGTGTTGAAGTTTCCTTTGATAAGGGAAATACATGGCAGGTTGCTCGAATCTCAAAGAAAGCGCCAACGGGAGACAACAGCACTAGAAATTGGTCGTGGGTACTGTGGGAGTCAACTTTATATTTGGAGAAAGATGCAGAAATTTGGGTGAAAGCTGTTGATTCTGGATACAATCAACAGCCTGAAGAATTTAAAAATATTTGGAATTACAGGGGTCTACTTTCAACTGCATTTCACAAAATTAACCTACGTGTGAACTAACAAACAAATACAAGTGTAAACTTTTTTATTTCGGCATTTATGACTTTATAACCGAGAGATATATAATAAAAAAAATTAAAATTAAAGCTGAATTAAAAAAATTATATCTTGATTACCGACTCTCTGTGCATTTCAAACAAATGATAAAGTTGAGTGTTTCTTTCCGCTATCTGCTGAGGAGTTTCATTGGCGTTGTTTTTAATATTTACATCTATTGTTGGCTCTGTCAGCAAAATTATAATGGTTTCTCGAGCACTTTTAGTGCCCCCACATGCAAGGTGGAGTGGGGTTAACCCTAAAATGTTCAAATACAAATACATTGTATTGACACATTGATTATATACTTCAATGCAAAGATTTTAAAGATAATTTTAACCCAGAAAGAAATCGAGGGAACAGGTTATTAATTAGTTTCAGTTTCCCCAAATGAAAAATGTAAGCTTAAATGTGTTTCTGAACTAAGTTCATTTAACATTCTGACGTGACATACCTCCATCAGTTTTGGCATTTATGTCAGCACCATTTTCAAGTAACAATCGCACACAGTGGAAAGCGTTCCAGTGACTTGCGGAATGTAGAGGAGTCCAGGCTTCATTGCTGCGAGCGTGTACTTTAGCACCATAAAATATAAGTACTCTGGCCATTTTCAAGTTATCTTCATAGCAAGCTCGATGTAATGCTGTGTAACCGTCTACGTCGTTATAGCCAATAAGATCCGGATTGTCTAAAATAAGCTTCATTGCTGTCTCCACATCACCATTTTCAGCCGCTTGTAGCAATCGTTCCCCAGGATCATCTTTACAAAATGTAATTATTCAGTGGCATTAAAGAAAGCAGAGAAAAGGATTCACTTGCATCGTCTACCGTTATTTATTACTGATATGTCAGTTTTGTATATGTGCTGTACAGATATGATAAGGATATACATTACCTGGATTCTCAGATGGAACTATACCATCATCGTCGGCATCATACCCGGATACAAACATCATTGGATCCTTTTCCTTAGCTTTCACAACTTGTCTCATGTCGGGTAATTCGGAAACTTTATCATCGTCACTGTCACACATTCTTCTACTATTTGACTCCCAAAATATAATATACTTTGATTTTACTGAATGGGACTATGTTTTAACTGGTACCTTTGTCTTCGAATATTTTTGAGAAGTTCCTAGTTGGTTCTAGGTAATTTATTAAAAAACATCGATGTTTTCATTGCGAAATTGACACATGAACATCAAAAACAACATAAAACCTAGCAAGTACAAGTCACAAGTGGCGTGTTGTGTCGACGTGTGCGTGTGATCTGAAACATTGGCAATGCAGAATATTTTTAGTAAATATTGACACTACGAACACATGTTACCACAAAGAAAATAGTTTCCTTCATTTTATACACGCACCATATAAGTGTGTGCGACATCATACGCATTGCACATTGCACAACCACAACACGGATCGTTGTAAAAGTTGTCGGATCGGATCTTCTTACTACTAAACTCTAAATAATAGTAGTCGGGTTGTGCCTGTGCCGTGCCGTACTAGTACATAATACTGGAATTCGGTAGTGTCACGAAAAGTGAAGTATATTGGAATTTGGACTCGTTGATATGAATAGAAATGCAGTTTTTGAAGATGTTACTTCATACTTCCAATTTAAAAATATATTTTGATTGTGAATGCGCCTCATTCACATATTCGAAATGCAAACGAACATCATACGCAATGGGCTATAAAAGCAGTAGCATATACATAACCTCTTAGGGTGAACTTTTTACGCACAAAAAATGTTCATTACTGTTCGTTGGAAATATTACAAAATCCCTGAAAATATATCCCTCATTATTATTACATGTTGCAAAATCCTCCTTTGTTTATTATTTAAAATGTTTTTGTTATTTCCTGATTTCAGATCGAAGAATAATTCATCATATTTAATAACCCCCAAGCGAACAACGGAAACCAAGTGTATGCATAAAAATCTGCACATGTGATTGTGTTGATGCAAATGCAAAAAGTCCTTTGTTAAATTAAAGTAGCAAGGAACAGAGGAACATATAAAGTGCCGCAAATTAGTCTTATACATGATGAGCGTGAAAACTACATATGTAGTATTACTGTATTACGCAAGCAAGCATACAATACGTGCGTCCGAGTACAGGACGCGACGCCTCCCTGACGCACTAGGTTTTAAAGTTTTACTATTTCAATGCCTTGCCTACTACAAAAAATGAAGTAGGTAAGTTGCGGAGTGAAAGAATAATGAAATATAAATCTTTTGGTCAAAATTTGTAGAATTAAATGTACTTGCACAATAACTTTTACTTTGAAAATTGCATAGGCATAATAAATAATAAGGATAATTTGATTTTTATGTTGTATGATGAATGACGCAATGTATCTTCGACTTCGCAATTCACAGGAATTAACCATTTTGGGGCAAACTCATTAAAACACCTAAAGGTACCTTTGTCCGTGCATTCAATTTGAGCCTGAGTTGATCCATAAAATGTCAATTCGGAGGCGCTGAAGTCAATAAATTATATAACTAACGCCGTTATCACTGTACTTCCATTGCCGAAAAAGGCATCCTATTTTTAGTCTCAGAAGTTATTAGAAAAAAACATTATTTTCATGCTCATGTCAAGTACGGGCTCAATGAGGTCACATAAGTAAACTTGGCCAGAATTACTCGCGGAATACCTTGCATTCTAAACCAGTTTGGTTTTAACTATTTATTTTACCCTACCACAATCCTCCATGATGCGAGTTCATTTACGAACCACCGCCACCGATGACCTAACTGAGCTATCGTTTGGTGAAAAATTTCAGTTTTACCTAAAAAGTAACGCGTTACGCTGGTATGCGAGTGGGTTGTGATCTGAAGGTTCGGAAAACACGTAGCCCCCCAATAAATGCGGAAGATTTAGCATTGCTGGAAACTATTGTGCATTTTGTGCCACTGTGAGAATCTATTGTGCACAAAACGGCGTACATACGAAACGAAATACGTTACGAGTACATACAACAGTACTGTACTTGTAGTTGTATACGATACATTGTCAGTACATGGATGAGATGGTAGTTGTAGCACTGTAGCATGGTTTCGCTTCGGATCTTTTAATCGTTATGCAGTAAAGTTGTTTGTGCGTTTTTTTGACTTGTAGAGAGAGCAAAGAGGTGGTCCTGTACAACTTTTTATAATTTTACGTGCCGCGCTATATTTTATGTAAGTAAAGTAAACGGAATGCCACAACATGTGCGAGTATAATTCATCCTTTTTATATATCTCTAGGTACATACAAAAATGAGTGTTTGTTTCCCACTACATGTATAATATATACGGGATAAAATAAATTATATGAATGTATGGATGAATAGAATTGCTTAATGCTTATTGTTGTTATTATATGGATTATATCATATCCAGGCTAAAGTTAATTTCCAATAATTATTGTAAAAGATTTGCGAATTACCGAGAGGAGACGAACAAGTTGTTCAAAATTAAAACAAACATAGTTTCCTTTATTCCTGTGTGTTTGCATGCTGTTCACCAAATTCTATCCGAGCGTGTACGTGTGCTGTTGTGGTCTGCTGATAGCAAGCTAATAATAATACTTTCGGTGTCTCATATATTCATGCCGCCTTGAGTAAGTTCAAAAATTCAAAGTTTTAGGAAAACCCTCCCGTGTGGATAAAATTTAACCTGAATTGACCGGGACTGAGAGGCTGACAAAACGGTACAGAGAAATCTTTGTATTTTCTGTTTGTTGATCATATCGTGTTATAATGCTAATTTGCATAAAAATTACTTAAAACGGTGCAATTCTATTTTAACTCTAGAACTATCATTATTATCGCATGTACTTTCTGCACGGGCTGATTTATATGAACAAAATTAAAATTGAATCGTCAAAAACTCAATTTTCAGCTGAGCATGAAGTCCAAATGGCTTATGAATTAGTGTAATTACATGAATTTTGGCCATGTTTTTTAAATGGTTCGTAGATAATTAAGATGGATTAATCTGTTTACACATCGTTTTTGTAATGACATTAAAATTAAAAACATCTGCTTAGGATAAGATGAACCTAAACGTACACTAAGATCATGCAGAAAATCTAGTCACCAGTAATGATGTCACATGTTTTGTATCATCTATATAAAATGATTAATGGGAAACATGTGGAGTGTATTAATTATTCTTTAATAATTTGTAATTACAGGCAAGAAAGTAGCAAGCATACTGGCATTTCGAATGCATGCGTTATAACAAGAACAAAAACTAGGACTGCACTGATGACTGACAACGGAAAAAGTGGATTATTTCCTGCAGTTGGGATTTGTAAGGTCAATTTGCAGTTCAAGTTTTTGTATTTACTCTGCTTTCCACGTGTCCCTGTGGTTCAGAAATGAAACAAGATACATAAAGCCAAGAAAAAAAATTAGCACAGAGCAAGTTTTTTCAATGGAAGATAGTTTTAATTTGTGAGTGAACGTGAAATAGGATTTTTTTTTGTAAATATAATGCTCTTGTGGTCAAAAGTGTACCAGTATAGTACTTGTAACTGCAACATAAGATATAAGTGGATTTGTTTTTAAGATTCGTGTCGTCGCCCTGTCGTTTGTTAAAAGACACTTTCGACTTTGACATATCGTATAGACGATAGAAAAAATATCAATTATAAACATGGCAGATCAGAACTTACAAGAACAGCCTGTGGCTGCTCAAATGAAGGAGGAATATTATCAACTAAACACTGTTGATGGAAACACAATAGTGCTTTCCTCTGAGCAACTGCAACAAATGCAAGATGGAATGATGGCAGCCGCTGCTGATCAAGAAACGCAACAGTATGTAGACGGAATTGTGGGGGAGGGAGAGGAACATGAGCAGGAGGAATTAGTGGTGGACCATCAGGATCCAAACGGCGAGGTTGGGACACAGCAAATTCATATTGACGCTGATGGAAACATTATTACTTCATCGCAGATGCACGACCTTGTAACATTTCACTCAATGGATGCTCAAGGAAATATTATAACAGGGGGAGGTGATGAAGATGTTGAAGAGATGACTGAACAGGTAAAAGCATTTTCATACATACATTAATACATCGAGCCTGCCGACTGGTAAAAAGGAGAGTTAATATGATGCCAATATTTGATTGATATGAAGGTTGAAATACCCATGGATCAAACTGGGATGGAAAATATGATGGATACGGAAAACATCGTGGAAGAAGTTATAGCATCTTCAAATCCTGAAGAAGAAACTTATCTGACGCCAGATAATGTCCCTTCAACTAACGAGACAGAAGCGAACCAGCAGTTTTTGCAAGAAGCGATTTTTAACCCAGAAACTGGCACCCTGCAACCAATAAATGCTGTTACAGCAACTACTCCTGCACCTGCTCCACCACCACCTGTAAAAATTGCCAAGAAAACTTTGAAAATTACTGGCAACAGTGGCAATTCTCAGCAGGTATTATACTATACAATTTCAAATTAGCAAAACTAAGTATGAATGCCTCTGAATGACGCATTGACGTATTTCATATTATGCATGTCGTTTCCAGCTTGTGACCACGAAGTATGTATTGCAACAAACCGGCGGTGATTTAGGACAAGGACAAACAATTATAATGGATCCTAGTCAGTTACAAGGTATAATTCAAGGCGGTGGAAGTATTACGCTGGGTGCCGGAGGAAAAGTAAGAACAATTTAAATAACTTTTTGACGAGTAAAATGTTTGCTTTTGAAGTTTTATGTTTGTAGATGTCTTTTGTTTGAAGATCAGGTCAGTCACCGATAGTCAATAGCATTCTCATTTAATTTTTTAAATTAAATTATTACTTTTCAGAACATCCTCCTTGCTTCAGCAGCCGGTGGAGCTCCTAAGCATAAACTTTTAGCTCCAAAAAGTCCAGCAAAAATATTGCCTGCACCTGTACCCAGTGGAGATCAACAACAACACGGATCACAGAAATTAATGATTAAGCAGGGAAATATCTTGACGCCATTAAATCAACCACAAGAAAAATACTTGGCTGTGCCAACGGCCACGGGCGGGGTACTACAACAAAAGCAAACCTGGATAACTTTTAAGCATTCTTTCTAAATTCGTCCTATGTTTATCTGTGTTTACTTTTAGATTCAATATGTTCGTGTTGTTCAAGGAAAACAGCCAATTGCACCATCGAACAAAGTTCCAATAGCCCCTGCTAATATAAAACCAAAGCCAGTTGCGCCGAAACCTGCTCCAGGACATGCTTTTATTCTTCCTGCTGGATCTACCACCACTGACATGACCTCCTTACAAACGGCCCAAGGCCTTGGAAATTTTGTTTTCATGCCTAATTATGTGGTAAAAGATTTTTCACTATTAAATTTGAAAGTGCAAATTTTATATCTACATAAGTGTATTTAAAACAATGTATAGGTGAAAACAGAAAACACTGGTCCAATTCCTATAAGACCAGCAGAAACAATTCCTTCAGCTCTTTCACAGACATCGCTGACGGACGCTGGTTCTCTTCTAAGTGGTCTCACTTCTCTGCCTTCGGCTTCTGGAACAACGTTGGATTCGATACGCTCGCTTTTGGAACCTAACGGAATGCGGCCGCGGAAACCGTGTAATTGTACAAAGTCGCAGTGTTTGAAGCTCTATTGTGATTGTTTTGCCAATGGAGAATTTTGCCATTTATGCAATTGCACAAATTGCTTTAACAATCTTCAACACGAAGAGGATCGTCAGAAGGTAAAAAGAACCTGCTTATATATTGCACTGAGCTCATTGCGATATCATAGCTAGCACTGTTACTATCTGGTATAAAGACAGTTACTGTGTCTATATGACATACATTGTTTCATTTTCATTATGAAATGAATTCATTTAAGATTTTGGCACTTTGTTTCAGGCCATTAAATTAGTCTTAGAGATATTCCTTCTGGTTTACCAAATGGCGTTGGAGTAGAGCAGCATTTTGCTGGTGCAGGAACTGCACATAGACAAACCTTGAAGGATTTAGCAGAAGCAGCAGAAGTCAGAGTACAGCAACAAAACCAAGTGAAAAATAAAATGAGAGCCCAAATGCAGGAAGTTTCCGCCCAAAATAATTTGGGCATAATGGTACCCCCGATTGTATTCAGGTAACTGCTTGATAGCACTTTAATTGTAAGTTGCGCTCATGCGAATGCAGGATGAAGTGACTGGCAACATGCTTTTTTATGTTATTCTTATTAGATATCCACATAGCACTATTTCTTATGAAGTAGTGACAGCGACCGTTGAACTTCTTCTGGCAAAGGCTGAAGCATGCGAGAAACAAAGAATGTCTGAAGGAGAAATTGAAAGAGAAGTGTTGGAAGAATTTGGGGATTGTCTTGCATCTGTGATGGAGCTGGGAAGTACAGTTGAATAATGTTTATTTGTTCATGTAGTTAATGTAAGCATAATATGTGATGACAAATACTTATTCAGAGATCCAGTTTTAATCAGGAAAATGGGGAAATTTGTTTGAATAATATATCATTAGTTATCAGTGTAAAACCGGGTGACCCAATTTGATTGAGAAAGTTCAAAGTATATTAAGGCTATTTCATAGTGAATATTTACTCGTTTAAACCAAATTTTTCGTTTTAGTTTAGGATTTGAAAATTTCTTTATTTATGGAATTTTACTCGTCTTTTTGAGGACCAGTCGCCTATTGATTTATTTTTCAAGATATAAATATAGGCACCTCGTGAATAAATATTTAAAAACGTAGCTAAATTTTCCGTATATACTCATATATGCAAACTACCTATATAATTATGCCTGCATATTATATTGTAAAGTGCGCAGAATAATTGTTACAGGAAGGAAGAGAAACTGAAAATTTATGCAGATATATACCGTAACCGTTTAAATATTTAACAAATGCAAAAAAATCCTTACGATACGTATGATCGTTGCACCTTGCAGAGCTTTCTTTGTGTCCGTCTGTGTTTGTACTGATTCAAATAGAACTTTCTCTCATAGAAATGAATGCATTTTCACAATTATGTTTAGTTTTTATCAGTGTAGCTCAAACAAAATATAATGTGAAATATACAAGTTTTGGTTTTTGCTTTTTAAGAAAAATGTATATAATTCCGCATGACAAGCTATTTACCGGTCGCAAATTACACATATTGTTATATTTAAAAAAAAATTATTAATATCATACTCGTGTTTTCTTTTTTAATAGTTTTTTGTTGATATATGTAACTTCTAGGTTTATTAGTTCATTAATAACTACGAAGAATAAATAAGGTAATAATTAAAAAGATACACATCCACAAAAGTGGAATGACCAAACCAGGCCAAACCAGGAAGTGAGTGTATGACAAACCCCTGAAAACCACCGATCTAAACGATTGCGATACTAGCGTACTTGGTAGGGAATATGCTACTATTCTCCAGTAAATTGGCAAACATTCAATTGGCCAAAAAGCACCTACAATAAAAAATCAAACGAACACAAGTACAAATGTCATGAAACCACAATAAAATTATCATAACGCTTAGGTATTAGCTATAAATGTGTAAGCTTACCGCTAAACGGAATCAAGAAAGATGCTATGAAAAAGACAACAATTAACGCTTGCAATTCGGTGGCACAGAGTAGCCCCAAAAGAAATCCTATGAACACAGAATTAGTCCCATTAGTCGTTACTTTGATACTGCTGATTTTCAATTACATCGTATACTCAAAAACTCCCTTACCAAAAGCCAGTCCACATGCGGAGTTGCAAATATTTACAATTATGTACAGTAGTATAGGTCCTTTAATTACGTACGCAAAACCAAACACCAGTACTAGCGTACTTAAGGTTATTTGCACTACTTGAAACGATCCATGAGTCACAAAGTATGTCATTATTATGTCCCAATTAGCCATTCCAGATACTCTCATTCGTTCCATGCATCCCGTGTTTCTTTCTGTAACATTTAAAGAAAACAAGTGAAATATTACGATAGCACATCCTTTCTTACACTTAGAAACCTTTTTTAAGTTATTGCCACCTTGAATTACAGATACTGAGCAAGCCCCCAATGGAAGTACAAAAATCAAGCTGCAGAAAAATTCATATTAACACAAATTAAAATCCACGAGTTATTAAATATGCAATACATTTTATTTTGCACGAAGCAACTATTTTAAATTATCTGCAACTTTAACGTACACAAGAAGCAGACCTGGAACTACATGTTCGGCGTACGTATTGTTCTTGTCTCCGTAAACAGGGTCATCATACTAAAAATAAGTACAAGTGACACTTTATTTTAGTAATCTATTCCGTTCCGAAATCTGCTTCTATACTTGATAATATCTTTTGTAAAAGAAGGTAAACCTTTAAGGGAAGTTCAAATTCTTGAGCTGGATAATCACAAGAGTTGGCTAGTTCTTTAAGAAAGGTCTCATAGGCGTCAGATAGCTTTTGAATAACGAGGACTGATCCTAAGAAACCTTGAAACGCAACAAATGTAAAAACGCCCATGTAGAAGTTTCAGTGGGTAATTTTAATCTAATTTTTGTATACTCATCGATCGGTACTCACTAGACATGTCGAGATGTATTCCAATTATGGTTCCATTAATTGTTTCAGTATCAGAAAGTTGCCTTGAAAGCATTCGCAGCTGCATGTAATTTGTGTAGTTCGCAGGAATATTTACAAATCCCCAGAGGTCGCCTGCCTGCACAGCTTTCATAGCTTCTGATTTATTTACAAAAGGAATCTAGTACAAACCGAAAGAAATCTTAGATTTGAAGGAAAAAAAGGAAACCGCTCATATGAGCTGCGTAATTGATTTTTTAACCAGCACCAGTTTAAATATTTGGTCTAACCAAAATCAACGAATCTCTTGGTATCTTGCTGAGAAATAAATGACTAAATTTTGACTCGAAGCAACTAGCATTTTCAATCTGTTCAGTTGAGTATGCAATATCAGACAAATTAGTTAATGGCCCCTCATTCAGTACATAACCAAATTTCAAATCATGTAAATCAGATCCAAAGACAAATTGCACAAGGGCTGCAGTTACTGCCGGTAATATGAACGTAAGTGGTACAAATCTACAAAAAAAATCAAAGAAATTCCATTTCGTTGTTTGTGAAATTGGCTGTCAAATTAAATAGCAAGTTTTTGTTTTCTTAAAATCATGTAAGTTCATAAACACGTGTGTCTTTTTTGTAATGAAATGAAAAATGCAATCGGCGCATTACGCTGGGTGACGAAACGTGGCCAGGTATGTTGCCCATATCAAGCCTCTAATTCGTTTTAACATTGTAAAGGAGTGAGAAGCACATCTTCTGCTTGACTTAACGCTTCCCATTAATCCTTTGGCTAATGATCTTGCAAAACACTGTTGTTGTTGCTGCTGCTGCTGCTGACTGTCGGGTTGAATAATGTTGTCTGAAAATGCCCCAGATGATGTGTACTTAAGGAATCTAATGTTTCCTCTTTCCTCATCCATAATTTGTTGTTCCTCGTGAACTTTGGTAAGTTTTCCTTTCACTGAAAATACTTTTCGACAACTGTTATGTGATGCTGGTGCGGTAGGACTAACTACTACAGATGTTGGCTGTCCATTGGTGGAGGGACTTCCCGAACTTGACAAGTCTTTGGTCTCTGCATCTCTTCGACAAATTTTTAATACAATTTGGTCCAGACTTGAGGACTCATATTGCTTCATTAGTTCACTCGGTGACTCCTCTGCTATTATACGACCGTGTCTCATTAAACCAATCTGTTAAAAATGGTTTAAAGTAAGTTATATGATGTGTATGTATGCCCACTACCGAGCAATGACACCATGTTATGATGACGTACTTCCTTATACCTAATACCTGTTCAACAACTTTCTGTTTCTAGCACTTACCACATGCGATCGACGGGCTTCATCAACATAGTGAGTAGTCAAAACAATTGTGACTTGTAAGTTTGCTACGAGATCTTGTAGATGCTCCCATATACTAATTCAAAAGTAAACATAACATTGAACATGATTTGCACGTTTACAGAGTTTTTTCTTATGTGTCATTAGATAAATAGTTTAGCAATTATGAATAAGTAGAAATATTTCAGTTAGATAGTGGGAACACATACCTTTGACGAAGCAATGGATCTAAACCTACAGTCTAGTAGATTAAAAAAATGAAAATCCACAATAATGGTACATGAGAATGCAATTGGCAAACAACGTATTCTTCTCGTAAAAGCTTTTTTGTTTAGGAATAAATACATTGGAGTTTGTAAAAATGCAATATTTTATTTCATACGGGCTCGTCTAAGATGATCAAGGAACGCTCTTCGTGAAGTAAGGTCACAGCCAAAGATGCACGCCTCCTTTGACCCCCACTATAAAAGCAAAAACTAGTTTTGAAATTATGACAAAAATGCACCAAGTCTAACAAGGTTTTGTTATTTTGTATATCCATTCAGCCAAACTTGGATGACCCAGAAAAAACACATTCAAACCATTTTATAACGCAAGTTTATATCTGGTAAATGCTATCATACAAATTCTCTTTTGCAAACGTAATTTTCCAGGATACATTTCAAAGTTTAAAAAAAGTTATTATGTAATGGTCGTTCATACAATCATGCATGTTGGCATTACGAGTCGAATGCCGTAAATTCAAAAGTTCTTACTTGCTCTTACTTGTCTCAGGAGGGGCTAAAGGAAACAACAAATTTGGGGCAAACTTGGAACTATATTCTAAATAAATTTTTGTTAAGTTTAAATTTTTACACTCTCCCCGCTTTACCCTCCGAGGAAGACCTCTTAAGCCTATCTACAAACTCGGCAGAGATTCTGACCTAAGTTATAAATAAAAACTCCAATTCTCTTTCTTAAAGAGTTATCGTATGGACGGCCGGAAGGTACAGAGGAAACGTAAAACTATTAACCAATCTAGCTGACCCTATAGTACGCTGGGAGTCTACCAGTTTTGTAGAAAAAAATCGCATGAGACTACGTGCGTCTTTCTTGTCGTTATTTAGTTTACCTGAGATTCGCTAATACTTTGTCCTCTTCGGGCAGCTGCAGGAAGTTTTGTAGAAACGCAAATCTCGTCAGTATCTCGGAAGTGCTCATCCCGCATAGGCGTCCATACAAAAGAAGAAGTTCCTTAATTGTCAAGCGCTCTTGTAAGGCTAATTCCTATATAAGGTGATTACGAAAAAGAATGCAAAAGCATCCTCAAATTACAATATACTAGAAAGTGATATGCATAAAACACACATTATGCTGTCTCGCTTACTACTACTAACCTGTGGCATATACCCTATTCTTTTACAATTTGTAAAAGCATTTATATGTGTTGATGGGACGGACCCAAGAACGCTAATGGTTCCTGAATCCCACGTTTTTCTTCCAACGATACAACTCAAAATGGTCGTTTTGCCGCACCCAGAGCTTCCAAGTAATGAGTATCTGTTAATATACATATACGTATGTTTTGATTCAAATAAAAATAGTTAAAGAGGTGTTTTGAAATACTTAGCATAGCACAAAAGCAGCACGAATGCATGAGGTGACACAATGTATCCTGTTTTACTAAATGCATCATTGTTTAGAAAAGTTATACGCTTTCAATGGTAGTACATGGTAGCATCCAAACAACTCTTTGTTCATATTCATTTTATTGGATCAGCAATAATTGAATTTGCAATGTATTACAGTTGTAAGTAAAATTACGCTCATGTCAATTAAAAAATCAATTCTTTGTACATTATAGAAAGGTAGGTTGTTTTGTTGTATTGTATATATTAAGTTCTTAGTTGTTGTATGTAGGAAGCTTGAATAAATCTTTTTTTTAAACACATGCCTACAGAAGCTACGAAAGCTGTGGCTCTGTAGCTCCAGCTCTACATTCCAAATTGAGAAGAATCTAAATTCTTGAGAATTGGTTTGTGTCTAGTTTTATGCTTTTATTTGTTCAGCACGCATGCCTTGATGGTGTAGACGTGAAGGAAAACCAAACTTACATTGAACCCTTTGGAACTGTCATGTTATAGTTCATCAAAACATGCTGCTCCTTTCCGTACTTTTTCCAC